>JAAAKL020008900.1:0-10865 GCA_010016065.2 Carybdea cf. marsupialis auct. non (Linnaeus, 1758)
AAGCAGTTGGCCTACTTATGTAGATGGCATGGTAAGGGAATTGTGGCAAAACCATTTTTGTAGCACGCCCGGTCCAAATTGATACCCTACGCCACTGGTTAGTAGAGTGCATGGATCACAGCTTTGCATCCCATTGGTGACATATTTTCTATTTCTCTAGTATCTATACAAATGTATCATTTCAAATCCTCTCTTCTCAAAGACACATCTTACATTATTAACATCAATACACCAGGATTGACATCTGCATCAATTAGTCTAAGCATATTCCTCCATGCATCCAAAAAGCCCAAACCATTAAGATCCTATAGATAGGATCTACTATCTAGATCCCTTGCACATGATGACCACACATGACCACAAGCTTTGCTTTTCTAGGAGATCAAACTGCCAACTGCAGTGAATCATAAACTAAAATAATTGACTTGCCCTAACATAAAAAAACAAAACCTTTGGATCATCGTCTGTGTTCTGACTATAGTTAACATCATTTGAACAATGTAACGATGAGGTACTATTAAGATGCATACCGGTATTTAGCTATTTAGTAAGTCAGTTTCTTACTGTTCGCTACACTCTTTACTACAAAATAATAGCCTGCTTACAAGGCTTCAGAGGCGAAAACTTACCATATTTACGTTTGATCAACACCGTATTAAAACCTTAGTAAGCTGATATTCTCAGATTCCGAATAGCATCGCAGCTCTCGTTCAGCCATGTTCTATGTTTCTCAAGTGTATCAACTATCGCGAAGCATGTCGCAGTTGTTGTACGGAGCGTTACATTGATTGGTCGATCGATTCATTCAGGCTGAAAATTTCAATAGACCATTGGCTTAAACAGGCTACTTCGAGTCGTAATGTATGCGAAGGCTTGCCTGCCTGAGTTGCACGTGGATTGAAGTGAACTACGATCTGCCTCATTCGGTGGTGGAGTTAGGGTAGGCTAGCCTAAGCAACCCGTTGATTTTAGTAACTGCCTCCTCAGATCGTCAAATAAGTGTTCAGGGTAGAAGGAATGAAATCGATAAGATAGGAGGAAGGAGAAGAGAGAGAGATTTGACAGAAGGAGAAAGATGCCTAATTGTTACAAGTGTGGAAAGCCTGGACACTTAGCCAAGGAATGTTCCAATACCAGCGGTGATGGTGAGTTAGCTTTCCGTTGAATGTTTCCAGTTTACGTCATCCGGTTTGGCCCCCAGAGGGGAATAGCTTTTAATTGTAAAACTCGATAATATCCCACCATAAATCGATCGTCGTCTTGGTATCGTTATGTCGCAATTCTAGGCTGATTACCTAATCCTTCAAATGTCCCCTCTTTACGGCAGTTAGTCATGAAATATTAATTCGCCCTGATTAATCAATGTTGGCTACTCCTTGAAGATCTCCTTTTCCACACTGATTCCGAGAGAAGAGACCCCAGGCTGCTTCGAACTACTCACCATAGGCCTTCTATCGAATCCCGAAGTGAATAGCCTTAGTTTTGATATGATGGGGCGGTTGGTTTGGATGGAGTCTCGCCATTATAGCTGTCCACCAAACATGACTTAACAACCCTTCACGATCAGTAGCATTTGCGTGTAAATAATGCATATGTTTCAACTCCTACGAAGAAGCTTGGTCGTAATAGGTGAGGATTTCATGAAACGTTTACCGAAGAAATGGTCCTTAATTCTCATATTTCCCGAACCCGATCGGTTTGAGAACCGAGCAATCGAAAAGCCGAGTGGTGTCGCTGGGAGTGATCAACCTTGATGACGTATTTGCCTGCCAATAATTACTTCATATGTGTTAGCCCCCCTTTGGCTATTTAGCACTACTCATAACAAGGCTGTGTGTATATAAATTGAGCAAAGATAAAGCTGCAGAGTTAAGGTGTGTTGAAAAGGGCTATGTGTTACACTGTCTATTTCCTTTTTATGAGGGCAGATCGAACACTAGAATGTCGTAGGTGTTATCACTCGTTTTCTCCAAGGCGAGAATGCCGTTGTTTCTTTCATCATGGAGATCATGGACTTGAAAGCTGATCTCCCTTTCCTTGCAGCAGATCTCTGTTACGATAACCCAGTGGTTGATATGGTAGGCCAAGTCCCGCAATTGATTGATAATAAACGAGCGTTTCAAGTACCAGTTACATTTAGTGTTTCCTAGGGTGGTTTTCTGAACTAAGACAATGTGAACCATATTTGACATCGTTGAGGATACC
This sequence comes from Carybdea cf. marsupialis auct. non (Linnaeus, 1758), assembly GCA_010016065.2. Lineage (NCBI taxonomy): Eukaryota > Metazoa > Cnidaria > Cubozoa > Carybdeida > Carybdeidae > Carybdea > Carybdea cf. marsupialis auct. non (Linnaeus, 1758). Next base: position 2,206 of record JAAAKL020008900.1, read on the forward strand.
TTGAAAGGAAGTTTGCTCGTAGTTTTAACAGTACAGACGGGTTGGAGATAGACGCGATTTATTAAACGAGCGTGACGAATCAGACAGGATTTACGGGCTTCAAATAAACATACTGTCTGGTGAGTTACACTTGTATTATCATCTGTGCAACTTAGAAAAATCACCAAGGTTTTCTTAGGATTACGTCTCAATCAGCAAAGCCAGTGACGAGGAAGTGAGCCTGTATTACAGTAGATGTTTGATGGCGACTTCAAATTATTGGTATACTACCGCAAGACTTCAGAAAGTCTCTTCGATCACGCTCCACGTTTTAGTTCAATGAGAGGATTGTGTGGACTTATTGACTTCCTTTACACTAATGGACTTAATATAATAGGAATAACATAACAAGCCGAATAGGAGCTCTTTGTGCAAGATGGCTTTTGTTAATCTGTGAAAGTATTCTTAAATGAATGACTAAGTCGATTGGAAAGAATTAGACTTTGATTTGTATCACTTGCGTCACTCAGTCCCCAGTCATCTGTTGTATTAGAGATATGAACTTTTAATCACAGGACTACAGTTTAACTCGCCATATATTATGCATTGATAAATGTTAGGCAACGAGTTTTATTGTGTATCATTGTATTTAGCTGGGTTGATCATTGGAACCCCAAGTGGTGGATACCCTTTGTCATCAAATACTTCTAAGGCCAGCAAGATATGGTCTCGTGAGTAACCATGTGAAGTCTGTTCAAAAAACTCTTTGTATTGAATTGACCAAATCTGTGAACGAGAATCTACACATGTTTCTTATCATCAGTGCTTCTATTATATCCTGCATTTTCTCCGCAAAATTCCTTATATTTTGTGTGGGTGAATGTGCCACTTCCAGATTTGTAGAAAAGGGCCCAAAGAAAGTTTTGACTATGTTAAGACTTGAGCACTTACTGGTGAGGCATCCAATACATGTTCCCATTTTGCCAATGCCTTGTTTGTTGCCATGTATCTAGAGGATATCAGTTGTTGTTGCTCACTTGGAAGTGTTCTAAGCTTATGCAGGCTGACTGGACCTATAATAACCAGATCTGATCAAGATATTAATTGCAAGGTCATTTGACACTTAATTATAGACATCTCCTTGAGATTTGATGAAAAAGGATTTAAAGCTTTCCCCTCGTATTTTCTCACATTGGACTAGTGGCCCTAAGGCCTTAACTGTAACTATGTCCAGATACAACTCATTATGTTTAATCATACACTGGAAATATGATCACCGTTAGCACATGACCAGATATGGATGTAGTTTCATATAGCTGTAGTTTCATTCAGTGGCATCAGTATAACCCGGTATGGCCCAAGGATAAGCACCTGCTGTTGATCAAACACTTTTGTTGACATGTGCACTGTACCTCTTCATGGCCTTTTTCCGATAACATCCCTGCCAAGACCAAATCATAGAATCATGCTTTTTTGTATCCAGTGGCCTAAACATACATTTGTTGCTCCGTAAGTGTATTTGAGTAGCCACTGATCATGTGCTGCTTCCATTCTTATTTGCTGTCACATGAAATTTGTGAAATTCTTTGATAAAGCCAAATCACAAAAAGATTGTTTTGATTTTTACCATCATAATTCTTTGTTAATCATTGGCGATGGCATTCAGGGCTGCAAAGGCTATGAAACCTTTAATATCTTCTGGATTTGAGATTTTAAAATAGCAATTGACTATTGTTTCTAGGGCTTCAATAACCATAATTTGAATTTTGCAGGCCCCAAAATAGTTGTTGTCACCAATCGTGTAGAGCTATGTAGTAATGAAGTTAGGCCAATTTAAGTTGCAGTTTGGCTCATCAGATCCCTAGATGATTCCTGACAATCTAGCTGAGTATAAATATGTGGCATCAGCACTTTGGCCATCATTATTTATATTATTTTTCCAGACACACCCACATACTGCTTGCATATTTTTGTACTATCATAGCCTTGTCCCAATTTTATCTGATTATGGTGAAGCACAGTTGAGTTTGCATCTTATCAAGAATATTACATTTGGACCAAATCTGAATCTCATAGCCCATGAATTATGAATCAGCAACTCTATTCACATGGTCACCACTGTCTCACTACAGATATATTACTGTGGAGAGGTTTGATTGCAAGGCGTGAGGATTGAGAGCTTGACAAAAATTAGGGTTGCTAATATTTTGCAAAGTTGTTTTAACAAAAATGACACAAAGGCAATATTATACCGTCATCAGAAAGACGCCAGACAGCACCTATCACAAGCTATCATAGGCTTTTGTTGAATATTTTATTTGAGTTTTATTGAGTGCACATTTTAACCCCACCATAGATATTTCAGTTGCATCCAATCAGAACCAATGTGCAGGTGTCAGAATGAACCCATTAGCAAAGTGGTACCCTTTATAAAATTGATATATAGATGGTTTAAGATTTATAAAGTTGCTAGCTTCATTGACTTCATCCAATTTAATACCAATGAGTACAAAAATTCATTCTTGAAGAAGATATTGATAACACAGCACAAACAAGTAAATGTTTACTTTGAGTTCTTTTTTTTCCACGATCTGGTTTGTATTGAAATATAACTTATCAGTCTCTACAGCAGGGATGGGCAACTGGCAGCCCAGTGCGACCCCTAGAACATTTATTGATTAATTATATTTTGTCATCCCAAAAAACGGACAGAAAATCAGTGGTAGTCACACCTTTGTCCGGTAGGGTGCGCTTCCAATTCAAACAATTAGGGGAGGGGGCTGAGCCTTGTCGAGTGTTTAGCAATGAAGAATTGATGAGAGCTAGGGAAGGAAGAGAAAACTACAATGAAGAGAAAACTCGACCAAGAAAATCGAACTTTTCAGTCAAGATAACAAGATTATTTATTCATCAGGTTCAACGGCAAGCCAAATATGGTTTGCTTGGAAGCCATGGCAGTCATGAAAGACTTCAATTTAAGTCGCCACTACAACACGTTGCACAAATTTAAATATGAGAAATACACCAGAGCTGCAAGGGCCGCTATTGTAGTGGACTTGAAACCAAAAGTAAACCGGCAGCAGCAACTCTTCACCAGAACCACAACGACACAAGAGTCGGCTCTCAAAGCCTCTTATGTGGTTTCGCTTGAGCTTGCCAAGGCGAAAAAGCCATTGTCAGATAGGGAAATTGTGAAAGGATGCACCATAGAAATATCTTACAAAAAACACTGTTATTTAAAATTTTACTGTAACTTCTCTCATATTTGATTAATTGAAGTGCATGGTCATGTGGCCCCCAGATGGTGTTGGTGACAAAATCTGGCCCTCTGTATTATAGGAGTTGCCCATCCCTGCTCTACAGTTTATTTTTGTGTTTCCATGTAGCGAAATGGAAAAATGAAATATTTTTGTTCAAGATATCCCATAAACGTACCTTGTTGAATAAACAAGAAATGAGGGGAAATTGGTTATTTTTATTAGTGTGTAATAGACAGTAAGGTCAGTTGCTCTAGAAGAGGGGTAGCTTTGGAAAAGATGTAAATTCTTCTGATGCTTGCCCCTTCTAAAGATTGCTTCAGTGGATGTTTGAAAGTTGCTGGTAGTTACATGAGATGTTTATAATGGGGCACATCTGAAAGAATACTCAACATATTATTATTGTGTTGTTATTATCAACACATTTCAATTTGAAACAACAACTTGGAGTTGGTAAAATATGAAATACCTACTTCCTATCTTTGAATGCAGTCCCTTTCCAACAGCATGAAAGGATTATTTTTAAAAAAAAACCATTGTGGCCTAATACCAGGTCTCCTTGGTGCCCTTTTTTTACCCTGTGAATGCTTTTGTAATGGCAATGTTGTGGTCCTTAAAGTCAAGTATCACCTGTGCATGATTCTTTTCATCTTGCTTAATTGTTATTCATAGTAAGCCCAAACATTTGTCAGAAAATAAGCTTTATTATGGTACAAAATGTGTTTTCTATCCACATTCTGATCAATCATTCATTAAATGAATGAGTTTTTAAGCAGTGATCAGGAAAAATGAATGTTGCGTGGTGCAGAAGTGAATGGTTGACTGTTAATGACCCTAATAGCTATAAGGATTATTAGCATGAAGGACTCACAGACAGTGAGTTAGCATAAACTGAATACTAAAATTCCAGGAACTATATAGCTATGAGTGTAACACAATAATTTCCTCAGCTATGCACATATATCAAGTAACTCAAACCCAGAATCATCACTCTGAAATCAGAGCTGTCTTCCATTTGAAAGTAACTGAAACATTTTCGAGGCAACAAATTATTGACTGACAAGGCCGTGCCTGGAGGCAAGTGCAATTGCACCTTTCCATGTCCACACACACAAAATTGGCAACACAAGAGAAATATTGCACGTGTCATGGTAGAGCATTTTGCTGACAGGCCCAATCTCATTTATTCATCCATGCAGGCCTATTCTTCAATTGATCACACAATTGCATCTTTTGAGGGCAATAAAGTATAGGCAAAAAGAATTCCAAAGTATAGGAAGCAATTGTATTTGCAGAGTTACAGTATAGTATAGTGTAGTGTTGATTAAGAAAAAAGGAAGTAAACTTTTCTTTTTCACTTCCTTGGGAAAGGAATGCATTATTGATCATTGCAAAGAAGGATCAAATGGTATGTCATGAAAGAGCCATGCGGCAATAATTTGCTTTGTGGCAGTTACAGGTTTTGTAAGGAGGATTTCTTCATCAATTTTGAAAGCATGCAAGCGGCCACACTTTTTGCAGCTTTAGAAAGATAAGTTATGTTCTTAGTAGTTGAACACCTTCTTTTTGAGTGTACATTTCTTAACCTACCGAGCGAATTTTACTGTGTTCAGGCAATCAAATGGGGTGTTAATAAGGGGTTTGTTGCAATGTATAGGTTAGCATGCTAACCAAAGCAGATTCATAGTATCGTACCAAATCTGTGAGGCAAGATGAAAACACAGATCAAACTGTTTGATATTGATTTCAATCAAATTCGAATCATCATAAACTGCAGGCTATTATTTCTCACAAAGCAATCATCTTGCAATATTTTATCATCCCACAACCATACATGATTTCACCATTAATTACTAAGTATTATTCAAGTATCAAAAGCAAAGACTTATTTTGTTTTGATAGTCAAGCGCTGGCATATTCAGATAATATTTTATCAATGGAAAAGAGTCATGCCACCAATTTTGATGTCTATGATTTGAGAGTGCATGTACAAACAAGGTGAAACATGAGAGTAGGGCTTGCTAGTAACCAAGGTATTAAAAAGAACAAAATTGAGATGTTTTGCTTGCTATAATGGCATCACATAGACCCTTGAGGGACTATTTCCCTGTTTCTGCAGGGCACCATGTAGAGCTCTTGGCTTTAACATTTTGATAGAAACGCAACTACTTTGTCATTCAAGATAACATCCTGCAATGGAGAAGTTGTTCTTTGTAAGTTGCTTTTGTGTGAGAAAATCCCAGTTGAGGATTTCCCCTTTGAAGATTCATCGTCCCTGAGTTTAGAGTAAGAGAGGAGTTCAACGTGGAAGGCCTACCACTTTGTATTGTATCAGAAGTGATTAAGCAAGTTTCAGATTGCTGAGATGATTATCTTTATCTGTAATTCATATTACTGACATATTGCAGTTATCTAGTATACAAATCACAAATTCTAGATACTGCTGGTACCCTACTCCTGCCCTTTGATTATACGGAAAAATAATGCCCTAAGAAATAACAGATTTGTGCTAGAATAATTTTGCTGCAGGTATCACTTTCAAACTGATATTATGTTTTTATCATTTATATTACAGCCCTTTATTACTGTATATGTAATCAGTTGCCAACTAGCTCTATTGCTACATCAATGGCAAAGGGGTAACCAGCCACCAAAATTTGTAGTTTATTATGTTGCATTCATTGATGATTGGTAGCAGATGAAATCAAGAAATGTCGGTCTCTGCTTCCCTGATCCTCAAATTTTTGTACCTGCACATCCTTTCTTCATTGAAAGTTCCGCTCTTGTTTGTTGCTTAGCTACATATTTACTTTCCTTACATTTCTGTGTTGTTGCATCTCTATCCTATCAGAGTATCTTAGGACCTCTACTGTATCAACAGAATCACACCTCAAACAGAGTCTGCATATGTGGGGCTGCTAAAACGGCTTAGACTATAATAAACAACTGGCTAGGGGTAGCCTTGGTGAGTGCTTTATCCAGTTCTCTTGGAGCGAAGGAAAATACAGATCCAAACACATGAAAAGCAATGATGCCAATGACAGCTTAGCCATTAGTCAATCTGATCTTAGTGTGCTATGTTCAAACCTGGCACTGCCAACTGCCAATGAACTATTATTTGGTTAGCTGCTCTAACCAGTTATTATCGTCACTTGCTCCATTTTATCTTTTTCTTCAAATTCTGTTAACAAAATGGCATGTTCCCTTTGTTCTTGCCCTTAGGTTAAGGAGAGGTCATGGTTTAGGGAAAAGATGCAGGAGTTTCAGTCATCTAACATTCTGAGACAAGTGACACTTTTTCTTTGTAAAATATTCTCTCATCCATGCATCACAGAAGTGAATTTCCGTTTCCAGAGCATGGGGCCTGTTATTGGAGCATAGAGCACGTAGGGACCAGATACCCTTCCTGACTGCACTGGTTGCCCACCTGGGATCAAACAACCCTGACCCTCTTTTGCTCAAGGCAAGGAATTAACCCTTAGACCCGTGGACTTTGGCAGTCACAACTTTAGCCAATCCTTGTCCTCGTCTATAAATTTATGTCTAAATTATGGGCATGGTTTTAATGATGTAAAAGAAACTTAAAGTACTATTTAGATAAGTGATGTAGATGTGCAGTGAATATCTGGATTATTATTACCTGTATATTCTCTGGCAATTAAGGGCAGGCCGGTATGCTTTTTAGCAACAGAATGGCATTGACAACATTATAGGTGTATTGGGGATTTCTTTCGCTTGTCAAGTAGTTTTCATGCAGTATGGATGGCATAATGACAGTATCTACATTATGATTATGTTGCTACGTGCTGCAGTGTTGTGACCTTGTTTATAGACCTTTGTTCTGCCTTCATGCTGCTGACACATGACATTAGATGTCTCTCCAGAATGAAACTGCTGTACTATCTTGCAGGCCAAGGAAGTAACACAACAGAATATTTTGTATGCCTAAACTTGACTATAAAATCCATGTCAGTATGATCAAATATTTCAGTGAAGCCAATTCAACAGTGATCATTGTACATGCATATCACAAAGTCGAAGCTTACTTAGCCATCCCTTTAGCTGTGGTGGCATTTTCACTTTTCTCTAGTATCTCTTCAAACTACATCCCTTTAGCTATGGCAAGGTCATATTTCACTGAGCATGTGTCATCTGATGAAATTCAATGATAGAATGGAATAAGAGAATATGCTGGTGGTAGCTCAATTTTATTGGTATCATTTTATTGATGACTAGCCTACTTCAAAGCCTAACTTTAAACATGACTCTTTTGAAATGAAAATTGGTCAACAATTTTCTTGATATTTTTACAATGATATTTATATACTGCTACAGCTGATTAAATATGATTTGTAATGAGTTATTTGAAGACTGGCTTCACATGTAACTTGTAAATAGATACTTCATTAAGTACGCCACATTAATATCTAGCTTATGACGTGAAGGGTGAAGGGTACAGGCCTCCTGATCCTAGAATGGGCCCAGCGCTTCTTCCTGTATCATTAACTCACAATTTTGAGTGAAGTCTCCTTGTACAATACACCACTTCTGAATAGACCTGCCTTACAATGCTGGGCATATGCTGCTTGGCTTCTTGCTGTAAATATATGTGAACTGTATTATGTTATTTAGTCAATCAAGCAGTTGTTTCATGAACCAGTGCTTAAGCTCATGGTTGCTTAATGGACTTGGTTTTCTACCATGAAATGGATGTAGTGGTCAATCTTTTATTGCACCATTATGGCTGCATGTGCTTTTGTCAGCTCTTGATTTTTAGTAGAACTTTAACCTAATATTTACTAGTTTCACTTAGTTTTACCTACCATATGAAAGGCAATAACTGCATACAGTCCTTTTAAGTAAGCAATTTGAGCTTCAATCCACATTCAGCCTGGCAAAAATATGGTGTCCAATATTTCAAAGTGGGGTTATAATTTTAGTCTGTCATTGATAGAACAAGGCTGTCTGGATTTTCCTAGTTTACCAACTTAAGAACTTTCTGAAACAACATGGAATCTCATATTCTACAGTTTCCAAGACAAAGCTTGTATAGTTCTATTAGACTGCAATGAGCATCACATCTTGAGACAGGAAGAAAGGGACTCCATAACTAAGAACATTGAGTGCCCTGTATGTACAAGGACAAAATGATACCTCGGTTCAGTTAAGTGATCTGTCCGAAATACAAAATTGTACTGGCCCCTCTACAATCTATTGCTGGCGTGGACTTGGTAGATACTTTTGCATACTTGATGGCTTCTGGTTGCCCACCCAACAAGGTAAATTTTATTAAGAAAAGCAATGGATACCATGACAGTGTTGTCATCCCGCGCACGGTCCCCCCCCCCTCCCCCCCCCCCCCCACCCCCCACCCCCCCAATCTCCCCCCCCATACCAACAAACACAAAAAAAAACACACAAGCA
>JAAAKL020008901.1:0-15520 GCA_010016065.2 Carybdea cf. marsupialis auct. non (Linnaeus, 1758)
CTGCCTCCCTATGATTCTATTGTTTTCAATGACGTTGAGCGTCGTAGCACGCCTTGCCTCAACAGAAGCTGTACAGAGACTTCAGAAGAGAAGAGAAACTTGAGAGTGTTATTCCTATACAGACTTATTACAGACCAGTAAGATGGGGATAGTGAGTGGTCTTTGGGTTTGAAGAGAATTGATCTGATTTACCAAATGAGCAGAAAAGCAACTTGATTAACATACGACTACACCTAGCTTTGATGTAATTATAATGAAGAGACTAGTAAATAATTAAAGAACGTTGAAACATTTTTGGTTCTATATTTACGAGCGTGCGGCGTACGCCTAGCGCAACTGGAGAATACCCCTCTGATCTCTATATACGATAACATTGTTTGTAAGCACGATTCGTATTCTATGAATTCAAAAACTAAAGATAACGTTGACTTCTAGTTGCCTTTACAACGACAATTTTGGAGAATTGTTACTTTCATCCAGATTAAGGCTGTCCAACGAACATCGATTTATCCAGCGATATAGAGGCGGTTTTATCGAAAGCTTGACCTTTGATTATCACTGAAGGAGAACAATCTTCGCATACCTCGTTTTCATCACAATAATCGATTACCTCGATTTCACGACGACGGTTGATCATGTCGACAATGGTCGATCACAAGGCAGAGTCAACAGTTATTCAATGTCACATGACAATCTGAATGTCTGCGATAATCGATATTCTGTCGTCATTTGTGTATCTTTAACGCCTGATCAAAGATCACGGAGCAGGCAAAGCCACCCGAGACTTGCCAGCAGTAGAACATCATTCTTCGGGCAGCCAAAACTTGAGAGCATGGGAGAGTACTATTCTGCTAACAGGGATAAGTTTTTTCAAAGAATAGTAAAAGGAAAGTACGCCTCGGGTGATTTTGGTTAGAAGAGGAGAATGATCTTAATCAAAATACTACAGAAACCAGAAATGACATAACACACGGAAGTTTTTTGCGTACAAAAATCTACAAGCATCAAGCAGCCTTCCTATAGCAACACACGGTGCTGTGGACAGCCCTAATGCATATATGACAACTTTACGGTAAATATCTGGGATCTCAAGTACTTGCCTTATCTACTCTTCAGCCATATATAAAACAGTAGTTCTTTGGTTGCAGGATGATACGACTTTAAGCACATGACCCCATTGTGCTCTAAACCATCAATATTTTTAGGGGCCTCAGAACCCTTGTAAGATCTTACTTCAACACTTCTATTTTGTAGTGACCATCATATTACACCAATAAAACATCAAGTTACCCCAAATCGCTAGAACCCGTTTTACAAGAAATGAACTCGTAATCAGTAACAATGACTATGACAATGAGAATAATTGAAATTTGCCAGCTTTCTCGCTTGCCCCAGTTATGCATTCATTATAAAAATTACATGAATCACTGGTATACAGCAGGAGACGTGAAGCTTTGATACAGACAGTTATTAACGAGAGAAAAATGTGCTTAAAGAGATGATCTAGCTCTGTAATAAAAGGGGGAGACTTATTCCAGTTGGATTTTAAACTGCTGCAGTGCGGAGCACATACGTGCCCCCCATACGTAGGCTTGCCAACTGTACGGTATCCTACCGTACAATACGGTATTTCAGGGTGCTTGTACGGTATTTCAAAAAAATACACTAAAAAAGTACAGCGTTTTTGCTAACCTGCATACTGCCTTGCGAGGCGCGCCCTGGTATCAAAAGACTGCTTACATCAAAAGCTATAAAGAAAGGAATGAATATCTCACTTCACTCCGCCTGTTGTTAGGTCTGAACACGGCTAGAATATATCGCAAGTACTCATACCCAAATAAATTTCCAAATAAAGATTTTTAATGTGATAGTAAAATTGTTTACAATGCGAATGTTCTTGTCTTGATATAGCCTTTACGATCTTTACGGGCGTGAACATGCCTCTCTCCTCCTCCCATACGGCATTTTGCGCGAACAAAGTTGGCAACCCTACCCATACGGCAAGAAGACAAAAAAACCCAACAAACTACACTTACAATTCATCAGCAGATATTGTATTATGCATTCGAATACACAGGCAGTAAGACCGTCTCTGATTGGCGTCAAATTCACAGGGACGCCTTCTGGCGTTGGCCTGCTATTATCATAACAGAGAGCTCTACAGTAAGGTATCCTTCACTGCTATAAATACATACAACATAGCATAGAGCCGTACTTCAACGAGTACAAGATCAATTTCCTATATGAAAGCGTACATAGATTCGATTGAACGGAAATTTTGTCAGCTGATTGCAATCTAAACCAAATTTCAGTTTTAACAAGACGGCGAGCCATTCATGAGTACATCAACATGGCAGGTCTTCTAAAATTAAAGAATTCCAGAAGCTGGGGACGATTGGTATAACTACCATTTGGTTGGCTTTGGTTGTTACGTAGACACCTCTCCATTTAAAGACGCCTTTTCCATGATAATCTATGATCCGTCCAAGGAACCGCAAGAGAAACGGTTCTAAAATATCTCCGCCAATTAACTAATTATAGATAGCGAAACAACAATCAATAAATTATACCGATTGTGTAACAATGCGAGTGTCGGTCATATACAAGTGTGAAAATTGTCACATGTAAATAAAAACTGAGGCACATGATCACGTATTTAAAAACGGAATCTTCCCGGACAACAGAAATGGCTTTTAACGTTATGCCATGAGACCAGACACACTTCCTGACATAAGGGGAGAGCACACGTGAAACTACGGCCCTTTTGACATCAAACTGATTCAAAGATTACTCACATTAATAAAACAGGGTGAACCACTGATAGTAATGCCCATTCACTACTGACATAAAAATTTCAATACCAGGTTAAAAAATTGTTAAACTTTACAAAACATCTTCCAGAAACAAAGTTTCATTAAAATAAAACATAAATGCGTTTGTCTACAGCTTCTTCAAACGCCACAGCTTCTGTATTACAGGTTTAACTGTGCGTCATCATGACGTTATGTGGGTCAACACAGAACGAGGCTGCGACTGTCAAGAAACTTGATGAAAGGTTATATACAAGTTTGTTACTGCCTTGAATGAAGGGTTTAGATTTCATGCCGTACATAAAATCCGAAGTCCGTTCTTATGATTGATGACAACTTGGTTGTGCGAATATGAAATTAAGCATTGAGGTACAACTAATACTGACAAAGTTGAGGCAATGACTCGATTCTAAACGTTTACCCCATTTTGATGTATGGAAAATTTTTCGTCTTCATATCTGAATGTAAAACTTATTATAATGCTGTATTCACCCGCTCTAGAATCACCAGAAAATAAGATTTAGCAGCAATGCAATAAACCTTCATCAAATAACTTGACACGCATGTTGTTTACAGAGAAAAACACCCCTGTCAGCTAACTAAGCATCAAGAGGCATTTTCCCTGCATCAACTCCTCTGTTTTGCATTGCATCAGAGGGAGTTGAGCTGTTTCTCCTGACATCATTTATCATCTAAAGACTTGGCTTTTGTACTCGACGCGGGTTCTACCGTCATTGTCGTCATTTTGCTCGTGGTCGAATATCCCACTGTACCTGAAACGAAGGTCGGGGTGATGTTACGTGCAAATCTTAGGCTGAAAAACATAACAAACTATAACACAAATAGCACTCAATGTTAAAACTAATCCTAGCGCAGTCCTATATCCAGTGGTATAATGACCTCATAAATAACGAGTGGGCCGTCCGTAACAATGATTAGTATAAATGTCTATATTTAAAAACTGACAAGAAAAGAAACAAGAAAACAGTGACACTCGAACATATTAGGGGACCTAGGCTCCCCAACGAGCCACGGTTACCCCTGTGCTTATATGTATGTGTAGCAAAATCTTGAATAGTACCAGGTTCTAGATATCTAGAATATAGAAATGCCCCAACACCAAAATAGATGATAATCATGCCCACCCCCACCCCAAAAAACACAATATTTTGTGCTCAAGTTCCACTACAGACGCTACGCCAGTTTTAATTGTATTCCACTCATTACGTTGCAGAATTCGGAAGCATAAATTGCAAGCCACCATCCAACAACACACTACCAAAACAATATCTGTTTGTCTTGGTAAATATGGGAGAAAATTGTTCAATTGAAAGCGAGCCTTAATTCTAGCCAACAGAGTTTCCCAGTGTTTTGTCTCTGAAAAACCAATTAACCAACTGATTAAAAAGGATAATTAAAAGTGAACTCATATAAAGGTATTAACCTACAGTTCGTACCACCAAAGAAGTAGCACAATAATTATCTTGCAAATAAAAATAATCTCATACGGGGAGGTGAAAAAAAAATTCCTTCAACTAATTTGATAAGAAAGAGCATAACACTGAGTTGGTAGCGTCAAGCGCCCATGACATCCTTTTTAAGACTCTGTGACATATCTCTACTTACTTGAATATTCCAAAGTTCCCGTTGTTGCCTCGGTCGGTTTCGTGGTCGTCGAGTTGTTCTCTGGTACTGCAGAAATGCACGTGCTTTCGCCGCACGGAATACGGCTGTAGTAAGCCTTGATCACCGCATTTCTATGCAAGACAGATATTATCAGTTAGTATTACATTATAACCATACCTGTATTGAATCAAGTCACCACCCTACCGTGGCCATTGAACTAGAAACTGCACCATACTGACATTTTAAGATGTTACACGCGCTGTGACGGTTCTTCATACACATTTGGTTGCTTCCAATGAATCTTTCTACTTGGAAATCTTCAACAAAGTCATTCGGCTTTACCGACCTTGCTCAATCTGTTGGTAGGAGTGCCTCGTAGGTACACGCGATAGGCCTATCAAAGAATAATGCTATTCGTTTTATTGGCAATTTTAGCACACTGTTGATATTTTGATAACACACAAACCAGTGGCGAAATGACTTGGTTTCTTTTTCCATGCAAGGCTATGATAACATACGGGTGAATTAAGCCCTCAGGACCTAGGTGATTGCTCATTCCTTTCCCTCGACATCAGCTCTAAGCGACTTGGGCTTCATGTATTCCCCTGAGCAACAATGAGGACATCCTCTTCAGTACCTCTTACAGTAGTCTAAATCCTCATACAAACATCAGTAACTTACAAACCGAGTCGTAAATATACATCACTATGGCAAGAAGGTCCTAGATGAACATTAAAGAATAACGGAAGCTTAGCAGCCTAATTAATAATTAAACTGCCTCAAATGTAGAGTTATCCATTCCAAGAAAACTTCACCATAAATAGTTGTAAATATTTCAAGCTATTTATAAGTTGACATTGGTTATATAAGTTGATAATGGAAACCGAAATTTTTGAAGCAATATCTTACTCACCGGACCATAGGGTACGCCAGAAAACTCTTTGGGTACGGAATATAGTCCGTCATCCGCCCACATTTGTCATACACAAACATATCATCTTTGTATCCTCCAAATTTTGCCCAAATGTTTTGAAAGGCAGGTTCCTGATAAACCGGAAACTTTACAACTTTCGTTAGGTAGTGGATGTACTTCGCGGGACGTCCCATTTGATTGATTATCATAAAGGTGATTCCCTCGAGACCCCTGAATAACGAAAAAGGAGATGACTACTATTAAAATCCTGTATTAAAAATGAGGGACATATCAATGATTAAATGATCAAGATACGTGTTTGATGTTATTAAGGGCAACTGCACTGGAAAAGACCGACTATCATTAGACCATAAGTGACGTCTTTATCGCTAGCCTGTTCTTTCTTCGAGTATATGAGCTCCATAAGACGCCAAGTATCCTTCATTTCGGGTCTTAGTCGTCCTCAGTTTTTCCTTTCACGTACTCTATCTTCCGTAGTCTGCGGTTCTCCCAATTTTCGTGACAAATGGAAATATCCAACAAAGCTGCCGCCAAAAAGCACCTTGAGAAACGATTTCGCTCCCAAAGATTTTGTACGGCTTACTGCCTCTTCTTCAGCATCCTTTCTGCAAAAGTGGGGGGACGAGCCCCCGCGTCCCCCCAGAATCTACGACCATGATCTCAAACCTACAAAACCCACATATTTATATGAAATACTGACCTTTGCTGCAGGTTGTTCAACAGCCTTTGCATAAGAGCAGCCTGCAGCTGACAGAAACCTCAGCTACCTCGCAGTAAGGCCACCAACGCCACCTGGCCCTTCTGCTCCGCCTCTTTCATTGGATTTTTGCCATTGATCTCCCATTTCGGGTATTTAGCACAATATTCTGATGGTTGCCTTGCACTCGATGCTTGTTCAAACAAGCATACAAGGCAGGCCACCAGGAGTGGTACCTTCATCACCAACTGCCCACCACACCTGTACAAAACACAACAGAAAATTAATGTTTACTCAAACGTTTATCATTGTTTCATTACAGTTACAGATTCCAAAACAGAAGAGCCACTTCAACAAAAGCTTCATACAAGTCAGTAAGAATAACTCTTCGTAATAAAATAACTCCCTTGCTGCTAAGAATAGATCAAAGTGTGCACAGTATAGCAAACTACATATTATTAATCATTGAATAATAACAGAAATGTACACCACTTTAAATATGTTTGTGTAGATAGGATATAGATGTCCACGCCAACGTGCCTAAATGATCTTCAAGTGTACAAATCCGGAACTTAAGTATACTTAAGTAGCAAACTCAAGTATATTTATGTTCAAGAGACGTACCCTTCGATACTTTGAAGCAACTAAGATATTTTGCAGCTTAAATTGCAATTTAAAGTTGTTGTTAATATTCCAGATTGGTATACTATATTTTAGTCACCAAGAAATTTGCTCAGACTTTTTCAAGCCACTAAGAAATTTTAAATCACTAGCGATACCTCTTACTTTAACAATATGAAGAAAAAACGAACCCAGAAACAAACCGATCAACTATTCTCCTGATTTCTGATCTGAGCAGCCTCTAATTGCATAAAAGCTCCCCAGAGTCTCGGCAGAACGACTAATGTGAGTACCAACGCTTTACATACACGGATCTCTAAAAAAACACTGGATCGAGCATCTTTCGTCTGAAAGTGAGGTCAGACTTTGGACGCCATTCCAGTCCCCATCACACAAAGATTATAAACAATGTTACGCAGCATGGCGGACTTTCCCGCGCTATTTTTACTGATGGGGGCCAGTAATCGTGACTACACTTTTTCGTAGTTGGAAACAATAGGAAGCTCGATCCAGTCTCTTCTAGAGGTTAGTGTTTATGTGCAGGAAAAACTAGCTTCCAGATCTCTAAACTCATATTGACACCAATCCTATTAATTTCCTTGCCTCCTTCTCATTATATCCCTGTGCCCAATGCTCTCATCTAAATAGTTGCTGGGAAAGTGTCGAACACCAAGGAATCCACAAACATCCAACACATGTGAATTACAATCGAACTAATTTCTCCACTCCTTACAAGTTCTCTCTGTCCTAGTGTTGCAGGGCATTATATATTGCAGATTATGACATGATCTTTGACAAAACGAGGATGGGGTGGCAACGGGGGCTACTACCCATTAAATTGGCTCCCAATTTCAATCTTGCTCCCCTCCTGCCAGCTTGAACCACACATCCCTGGTTAGACTTCAGGCTACACACCCTCCCTTCTGATGGCCTCTTTCCACCTACCCTCCTACACTACCCCTTATTTAAGTCTGCCATTCCAAGCAGCCACTTAGAAAAGTTTTTAGAATCTTAGGTGGCCTCAGTTTATAAAAGATTGTAAGCATTTGAGTTTTTTTTCAAGAGGATTAAATAGTATTAGGGTGGGGCAAATATTCAGAAGTCACTCTATGGCTGTGCGTTGGATATGTGCGAAGTTGCTAACTTTTAGTTCTTGCATCACTGCCATCATCTACAAAAGGGAATCATATTTAAGGTATAGTGCAAGAGATTTAGAGAGAGATATTTTAATAACAGTGACCCAATAGTTAGTTATGGAAGACCCTTGGTGTTGATTGATTTCTAAACACAGATATTGCCCCTAGCTATAGCTATATTTATATATTTATATATAAGCCCACGATAGGAGGCACGAGTTATATTTAGGGCCAGTTAGATACCCCCACCCAACCCCCAAGTCAGTATTATTCTCCCTATACAAATGAAGTGCAGCAACATACGCCTTGTTTGAAAGATGCCGGCTTCGCTACTTGAAATGCCACCTTCGTCTTTGTGCATCTCGGAACCTCAAAATTAATGACGTCGTCACGCTTCGGTATTTTCAAGGGGGGATTTCTCCTGGGGTATATTTCCAGAGGGATTTTGTCCATGGGGGCACATTACCGCGGCATCTTTTCCTGGGGGATTTTTTCTAAGGGGATTTTTTCCTAGAACCCTTAAGTTGCTACAACGCTTGCTATTCTCTAATTACACTTCAAATAGACAGGGAGGCTTGAAAAATAGGCGAGCTTCAAACAAAGATATTAACTTCACTTCGATTTTACAACACGTAAGACCTCGTTGAAGCACCAAACGCTTCTGTTGATTCTGAAGTCACTCCTGATGATAGAAATAGGGCAGAAAGTTGTTCCCGTTCTTTTTGTAGCCATGATGTCAAGTCGCTGCCAGTCAAGAGCAATCTTTGCGAGAGAGCATCAACTTGTATTTAACCGATTGTGTGAGATAAAGGGGAGGTGTAGGGCGGGAAGGTATTTCGAAAACGTCGTCTTGTATAAGGATGGGGAGGTTAATCAAAAAACAAATAGCCGGGGATAAAGTCCGTCTATTTCAAACTACCGAGTACATGCCAAAATGCCCTAACCCCACCCCGGCTCTTACTCAGACTATCGGCAGATCGCAGCTCCAAGCTACATTCTGAGTTTATCATGGAAAAAGCATTGTGTTGCCTAAGCCTAATTGATTAGACTAAGTCAACTGATTTTTGAGTTGAAAATATGGTGCGATCATCACGAGATGAGGCAAAAGGCCTTGTGACAATGCTGTATGGCAATCGTATGATTTACGGAGAACAACTGTTGCTTGTTGGGTAAATATTTAAATAGCCATAGAACCAGTAGTCTACAATCATCAATCTAAATAATCTGACATTAAAAGCTATTAGCAATCTTGTGACTCGTGTGTGACTTTTATGTCTCATTTTTCAATGTAATGATGATTGCGAGGCATCACTGAATATTGCAAAATCAATATGTAGGAGTTGTCAAAATTGATACTGAAAGTCGTCCCGATAATCCGATCTACCGAGACCAACGCAACCGGAGGGGGGATGCAAAATTTCGTAACTTTACATTCAGTAACAGCAGTTGATACTATTTTGGCAGAAATTGGTTCCCTTATAAGGCCTTCGACTCATCCTTGCATGGACATAATAAACGCAGACGAGACATTCTGGATGTTCTAAAAATCAGTTCATGGTCACAAGGCTGTTATTTCTGCAGCTTACTCTAGTTCTTCACAAATCGATCGGACCCAGAGAAGTCTCAAATCTCCGGCGGAATACTTCCCATCGTCTCAACCAAGTTTAGGTTCTCTGCCTCTTTTCCTCGACTGCTACGCGTAGAATACACAAGAAATCGAATCAGAATCTGGAATACCGGCCTTGCATTCTGATTCTATCCACAAAAGCCTTGATTTTCTCACGTTAGATGATGATGGAATCTGACGTCTTCTCTGTCTGTAGTACTCAAATAAGATCTCTATGAGATACTATTAAACAATAAAATTACATGTTATTTCCCCTTCTTAGCCCCAGACAAAACGTACCGGTATGTTTAGAATTTAAAAGAAAGAGAGGCTACCAATAACTGTTGGATGGCAAGGCAAAAAAATGGTGTAGGTTAAGCGGACAAAACTGCTCGATAAGTAGTGCATGAATTTGTGATGGGAGAAGCAAAAGGCTTCAGTTTCTCCAAAACAGAACAAGGAACTCTCTCTGCCACCGATGGCTCCTGTCAAGCAAGATTCTTGAAAAATAACTTGCCTTCATTCATATTCTCCCTACTTGGCAGTTGAAGCCACCACAGTGAGCCGTTTTACTGGCGGATAAAACCGAAAATCATTTTAATTGTACACAAAACCTACAATTCTTACCTTCTTATGATTACTTCTCCTGTTCTGAATCAGTCCTCACTCCAATGCTTTCAAACCGAAGACGCTGTTCTCTAGGTTTGCAACCGGGTATTTTGAACATGATGAACGATTTTCCAGTGTTCTCCCTTCTTCCGGTGGACTTTGGTGTTTGACCATTGTCTACCCCACAATAATCTCACGTTCTTCCGTTTTTGGAAGCAAACTGTGTGTTTTTCATATGAAAGCCTTCCACAAATAGTCTAGATCAAATATCAGTGAGGAAACACTTCTGCAAACTCTGAAGTCGAAGCAAGACTGTTAATAGGGGTCAAGGTGACGTCGACCGGTGCCAGGGCGAGAAATTGAGGGGCGCGGGGGGGGGAAGAGAAGGCCAATCATAATTTTTGGTGAGCCTAACTGAAAGTCAATGAGGAGGGAAAGTGTAACTTAACGATTTTTAAAATGCTTGAATTATGGAAAACTACTCAATTTTGATGTTGCCCCATTAGCAAGAACGTCAATGGACAAATTTGAGAGTGTTGCCCTTTCCCAACACCGAGATATCAGCTTCCAAAGTTATTAATCTCTTGAACAAAACCTTATTATAAGTTGCTGGATCCGGTGAATATCAACCGTGATTTGAGCGGAGATTTTGGGATTCAAACGCCTCTAGTTGAAACCCTCTATATACTACAGGTCTGGTAATTTGGGAAACAGCCTATTGCAGGGTTGCCTCTAAACAACTGGAATAAAATCCAAAAGTTTTGATTAGTGACGTCATCACTTTCCCTCAGCATCAGGGATGCGTTCGAGAGGGACTCAACTCTAAATTTGTCTAGAATAGCGGAGCTCTGGGTGGACCAAAGTGTACTTTATGGATATTTTATCAAGGCAAGTCTTAAGCAAGTATAGATATTACTGCTTATCTAAAAGTAAAGGAAATTTATATTTACACCATTTGAAGCTTCTATAGCAAAAGAAATGTACATGATTCGTATATTTGACCATGATCCATGCAAAAATTTAATCAGTGCCAATGTTCCTATTTTGCTAGGGTGCCTGTATTCTTGTCGCCCCCTACCCAATATTTCCCAAGCACTACTGCCTTATTTCCCAGCTTGTGAATGTTAAAAGCCTGCTGTAGCAGGGATGAATAAATCGCTTTGAAAGTTTTGGGGTTCGGGATTTCCCCCCCATTATTTGTCTTACAACGGGATTCCATATCTCCAAGGTATAGACAGTAGTGACGCAATATCAAAACAATGTCTTCTTCTTCTCCTATGTGCCCTGTCAACAGACGTTGGCTATCATGATATTCCAATTGTCTTTGCTCCTCGTAAGTTGTAAAATTTCACTAGTCCCTATTCCATTCCTTCGGTTGTTCGCCATCTGCTCTCTCAAATTTCCCAAAAGAGTCCTTTGTTGTCTTCTTCTTGCTCTACTTCTTTCTACTCTTCCATTTAACACAAAGCTCTCCAGATCCTCTTTCCTCACTACATGTCCCAAGAATTCCATTTGCCTCCTTCGAATTGTCCTTAATAAGCTCCTTTCCGTTCCCGCTCTTCTCAGCACTTTTGCGTTCGTCACGTGATCAGCCCAAGATATCCTCAACATCCTTCTAAAGAACCCTAATCCTGCAGCCTCCGATTCCTTCTCTATTTCGGCTGTCATTGTCCAGCATTCACCGTACAGTAAGCTAGATGGTATGCAACACTGCAGTACTCTCCTTCCTGTAGGCATGAAATTTTTCGGTGGTTTAAAATTTTCCCTATACGATCAAAAGCTTCCCTTGCTATTTGAGTTCCGATTCTCTGCTTTATCTCGACGTCGCATTTTCCATCTTCGGTGATATAGTTTCAAAGTAGTTAAACTTGTCTACCTTTCGAATTTGGTCATTCCCAATGAGTAATCTGCATCTAGGACATTGCTTCTTACTGACTACCATGTACACAGTCTTTTTGCGATTTATTTCGAATTTTTTCATCTTGCTTTCATTCATCACTTACTTCAAGAGGTCCTGTAGTCCTTGTTTTGAGCTCGCAACGGGCGTAGAGTCATCTGCAAATCTCAGAATATTCAGGCTGTGACCACCTACACAGATTTCCTCCAAATCTTCTAGCTCTGTGAAGATCTTTTCTCCGTATAAGTTGAACAAGTCTGGAGAAAAAACACAGCCCTGTCTTACACCTCTCTTGATTATGACGTATTCACTCCGTTCCTTGTCCACGCGTATACAAGAATTTTGTTCTTAATAAAGGTTGCGGATGAAGCGGAGGACTTTTCCGTCCAGATCTAGTGCTAACAGGTCTTGAAACAATTTCTCGTGTTGAACTTCATCGAATGCTTTCTTAAAGTCTCTGAAACAAAGGTATGGATCCTTCTGCATCACTATTGCTCTTTCAGCGAGCATTCGAATCATGAGGATAACGATTCTTGTCCCGGAATCCTCCATAAAACCGGCCGCAGTGTTCTTTCCCAATATCTCTTCTAATCTTCCCTCAAGCTCTGTATATGATGGTTTTCGGAATCAGTTTGATCACGTGAATCATAAGAATTATTGTTCCATTTAAATCATATTTTATTGGACCTTGCTTCTTAGGTAGTGCAATGAAAATAATGCGGAGGGAAAGTGATGGCGTCACAAATCAAAAGTTTTGGAAATAGGACAACCTGACTCCAGATACCTGAAGACAACCCTAGAATAGGTTTTTTCTTAAAATGCGAGACCTGTAATGTATATAATGTTAAGCTAGAGGCGTTCGAATTTAAAAAAATCTCTGCTCAAAACTCTTTTCTTTTTACTTGGATCCTAACGTTAGGATTCAGCATCAAATAACAAGGTTTTGTTAGAGAGATTTAAAACTTTGAAACCTGATATCTCCGTGTTGGGAAAAGGCAAGACTCACTTTTGGCCATTGACGTTCTCACTAATAGGGCTATACGAATATTGAGTATTTTTTCCGTAATTCAAACATTTTTAGCATCGTAACGTCACACATTCTCTCCACATTAACTTAGGTCGTCAGGAATTTCTCCACTACCATAGTTTCTGTTCACTAGATCTTTTAGTTTTTCCACGCCAAAATCATCTAAAGATGTCATCATTTCTGCAATAATAGACAAAAAGGTGTGTGGAAGTAGTCACACTTTTTTCAGCTTTAGACCTCCCTCGGGATTACGACATCATGGGCATCCGCTTCCTTAGAAATAACTTCACGACTTTGTTGCACGTTGTGAAGTTAGAGGCTTGGGAAGGAGAATTTCATCGTCGATCTTCTAAACAAGATATAATATATAAAGAAGTATGTGAAAGTTATAGGAAAATGTTTTGGTCTCCATTAACTATGACTTGGCGGCAGCAATGTCAGCATGAGCTGTTAAGTTCATGTGGTGGCCTAAGTCATACGATAAAAATCACTACGAACAGCATTAAGTTGAAGTTAAGTCAAATGTCTGTAGCCACTGGTGATTTACAAAAAAGGTGAATATTCTTTACAAAGAAAAAGGAACAATGTTTAGGAATTGATGCAATTAATTTCCATTTCCATGGTGCTGTCTAATGACAACTATGAGTCACCACAAAGACCCCTTCTAGAGAGTGAGGCGAGGGGTGAGCGATAGAATTAAAACGGAAAAAGTTAATAAACCATGCGAAAATTGTAGCGCAAGTTCAGTGTTCTGTAAAAAACGTCCAATGTTCTTGATATGTTGAAATATAGAATGTTAAACAGTTTTAAAAAATAAATGGCGCCCTTAGCGGGTCTCCCGAATTTCCGGGGCGTCTGAATTTGACTTTGATGTCGTGCAATTCAAAGGAATAGGTTTGTGCTCGAACTGTTCAGTGGTATGAAGAAATTGCCGGTTTCAGTCGATCTAAGCTGACGGCGTCGTTCTTTCCATGAATGTCCAAAATAAAATACTTCACTTTTCTTTCGACGACTTTAAACTGTCCGCGATAACGAGGCTGCAAGGGTGGCTTGACTGCATTGTCAAGAATGAATACATAAGTACAGGTTGATATGTCTTTTGGGAGATGTGAAGGTCGGTTGGGACTTCGCGCTACAGGTGGTTGAAGTGTGGACGGTCGGCATACAATGTTGGGTCCAAGGAATCTGTTTTAAGACTTGGAACAACAAATTCGTTCGGTAGACAAAGTGGTGTTTCGTACACAAGTTCAGCCGGACAATACCCAAGATCAGTCTTAACTGTGGAGCGAATTGCCAGTAAGACGTGCGGGAGAGTATCTATCCAGTGAGAAGGATTAACTTGAGTTTTGAGTGAAGAATTTTTAGTTGTCTGTTAAAGCGTTCGACAAGACCATTGGAGATAGGATGGTAAGCAGTGGTGCAAATGCGACGACTGCCAAGCAGTGTGGTGAGTGAGCGAAAAAGAGCAGATTCGAATTGTGAACCTCTATCAGTGGTAACAGTGGAGGGAGTACCAAAGGATGAGATCCAGTGAGATACGAAATTACGAGCGACAGTTTCAGCAGAGATGTCTGAGATAGGGATAGCAGCAGGCCATCGAGTGAAGCGTTCGATGCAAGTAAGGAGATAGCGATAGCCATTAGAAAGAGGGAGTGGTCCAACAGTGTCAATATGGATATGATCAAAGCGAGCGTCAGATGTGCTGAATGTACAGAGAGGAGTGACAGCATGACGATTGACTTTGGATTTTTGACATGAGAAGCATGATCGTGTCCAGTAAAGAATGTCTTTGTGAATGGCCAAATGAAGCATTGTGAAAGGAGCTTTTGAGTGGCACAAATACCTGGATGAGATAGAGAGTGAAGACTGTCTAAGATTTAGCGTCTAAAAGTGGATGGAACGTATGGACGAGGGTTACCAGTGGAAAAGTCGCAAGGGATAGTTTGTGGTGAAGATGGAATTGGAAATTCACGAAGTTGAAGAGAAGATGTTGCTACGAGGTGAGTAAGTTCAGAGTCATCTTGCTGAGCGGCTGCCAGTTATTCAAAACTGACTGGAGAAGAGGTCTGAAGAGAGTTGATTTCAATGCGCGATAAAGCGTCAGCTACAGAATTGTCTTTTTAGTGAACATGGCGGATGTCTGTCGTGAATTGTGAGATGAAATCAAGCTTGCGAAGTTCACGAGGAGAGTAACCATTGGAAGAGGAATATAGAGCGAAAACCAAAGGTTTGTGGTCTGTTAAGACGAGAAACGAGCGGCCTTCCAACATGTGATGGAAATGGCGAATGGCAAGATAGATAGCACACAATTCACGACCGAAGGTACTGTACCTGGTCTCTGCAGGCTGTAAGCGTTTAGAAAAGAATGATATAGGATACCAGTGATCATCAATGAGCTATTAAAGAACACCACCGACAGCAAAGTCAGAACTGTTGACCATCATACAACTTGATATGTATAGCATGGTCTTAAAATGTCAGGAAATTCTTTGAGAAGAGATTGGTATGGTGAGGAAGTAGAAGGTGTGGCAAAGATAGGACTGAGTGATGGAGTCTG
>JAAAKL020008902.1:0-15520 GCA_010016065.2 Carybdea cf. marsupialis auct. non (Linnaeus, 1758)
GCCAAACTCTATCGAATGCCTTTTTGAAGTCGATGAAGTTATGATGGACCTCTTTCTGGTGTTCAGTCATTTTCTCATTATGTTGTAGAACATCAAAACGATTTTTTACTTTGACTGCATACCTCTTCTTCAGTTCTTTGCTTTCATATAATTGTGTATAATCCAATTGGGTTCCTGTTTCGATTTTTTAAGTTTGCGCAGCTTTATTCGAATAGTTGCAATCATTGGGTTGTGATCACTACCGCAATCCGCTCCTGGTTATGCTTTACATTGCGTCACGGAATTTCTGAGACGATGACTGACAATAACACAATCGATTTGATAACGGACTTTGATGTTTGGACCCTTCCATATCCATCTACGTCTCCGATGATGTTCGAACAAGGTGTTTGTGATCACTTGGTTGTACTGTTTGCACCAGTCTATAAGCCGCTCTCCTCTTTCATTTCTCTGACCTAGGCCAAACTTTCCTATCACTTTTCCATCGTCGTCACTGCCAACTGTTGCATTGAAATCTCCAATTGTAATCACTATATCTTGTGAACTGCATTGGGATCTAGCACCGTCTAGTGTTTCATACAATTTCTGCAGTCCTTCTTCGGTGCTATCTGATGTTGCTGCGTACACTTGAATAATTACAACGTTGAAAGGCTGTCTTTTCAGCTTTACGAACACTATCTTGTTTGATATCGCAGAGCATCCCATCAATCATTTGGCAACTTCTTGATTCAGTATTATACCTACTCCTCGTTCGTGTTGAGCTCCTTCTGAATATGTCATCGTGTATTTATTTTTGGTAATATTCCAATACCTGTCCACCTGACTTCACATAAACCGAGCATATCAACATTGAGTAGCTCAACTTCCAAGAGTACATTGTCTAAATTCCCTGCATAGTCCTTACATACCAGGAACCTATTTTTAACTTTGTTTTGATCTTCCAGGCAGTTGCTTGTTGACGGTCGAGACTCCCTCTCCGGCTGAAGAGTCTCTACCGAGCGAGGCGATTGTTCGTTACGTATTGGTATAGTCCCCATTTACGCTGTTTACATCTCTTCTCTGTGTGAAAATTGCCATGATTATTCTTACCCAATGCAGCAGTGGATGAATATGTCCTTCTGCTGAGTAAACTTAGGGTCATCATCATTTCCCTTCTCAAGATTTCTTCTGCCTATAAGCCGTTGAACCTCGAAGTCGTAGCTCTTCCGCCGTTGGCCTTCGGTGATATCCCTGACCAGGGGATGAGTTATTCCCTGCTTCAGTGGGTCCTTGTCTGAACTTAGCTACTGCTTCCACAGTACCCACCCCCGCGACGTGGACGCGCCAGACAAGAATTACCAGAGTGCAGATTAGAGAGGGGACTCTAGCTACCAATGGGCTGGTTAACAACTCTATGTGGTTCTAGAGATGAAGGTGCAGCGCTGCTATTGGACTAAATTTAAAGGCCCCTATTCAGTTTCCTTACCCCCGGTTCCCCAAGACTACTACCTACAATTTCGTTATGATTGCCCTTACTGTATTCTACGACTGAAGTACAGGAGAGGTAACTTCCTTGCTTCTCTGCCATAGTTGATGTATCCGTCCATGTTATACTTAGTACTGGCTTCCTTCGGTGCTACCTTACGCACATTCACACTCAGCAGGACGCCTTTACTGCTGCCCTTCATCTGCTGTTTATGACCATTTGTTCACTCCCTGCTCTTAATAGATCGATGAATATTATTAGATTATTAGTGGGTTAATATTGTTGGTGTTATAGAGAAGAGAGGACACCGGTGGTGACATTTTCACTTTTCTCTATCATCCCTTCAAGATTGTTGTAGTGTAGTATTAGTGTTATAGGTGTGTTGAGAAGTCAATTCTCTGCTGTAGCAGTACAGTGCACCTCAACAACTACCATTATGTTTTAAATCCTTTAACATCAGGAACTTTAGTCGACATAATCTCAAAATGTAAACTTGACCCGTTGCGACCACAACCCTCTGCGAAGAGAAAGAAATAGCTCTGTCTTGGAGATAAATCATATTGCAGAATCGAAGGAACAATATTTGACAGATTAAGTACGGTTGGATCCATTTGCAAACGAAATGAGTCAGAGTGAGGTGCCTGACAACGAGTATGCCGAGACAACCACTCCGACACCAGGACATGCGCTTGCACAAGCAGCTGCTGCAACACAGGCCGAAGATACCATGAGTGATCGAGGAATCCCTGATTCCATGGGGCAGATTACAATGGATGATCACGAGATGAAAAGTGTGGGACAAGAGCATTCCTTCTTGATGGACAGGTCTGACGTAGAACAGATGGAACAAGGCCTTCTTTGTTTATTGGATGATTTTAAAAGTGGAAGACTCCACGCCTTTGGTAGGCTTACCGGTACTGATTCCTTATTAACTGTTTTTGTGCATGGCAAATGGTAGAGTATCTACTCTATGTCATAAGGCCAATAATGAAATTAAGGTTAACTTGTAGTGAGTGGATGTCACTAACGATTCCCGTAAGCCTATCCCTAACGTTATAACCCTAACTCTGCTTAACTTGTTAGTGGCACCCACTCATACTCAGCTACAAGTTGACCTAAAATAAAAAGGATTTCCAGGATCTAGCATATTGGCTTATCCATCAGCAGCGTGCTAACTTCTACTCTTTTTGTGTTGGGGTCTCCATCATGTTTCATATTTCTGCTTCCCTGAGTGTAAACGTTGCTCCCTCCCCTGTAATCATGCAAAACTACTGGGTACCCCTCCCTGTATCCATCACTGCTTAATTACACCACTATTTTTCATGTAAGGATACAAAGTGTTTTAGATTACGATTAGGACCCATGGTTTCTTTTCAGAAGGAAAAATTATCTAGAGCTCAAGGCACAGGACTGTAAGCAGAATGCCAACTCAATAGTTTCAATAGGTACTTTTTTCATAGCATACACATAAGCTTGTAGGGTATCAAATTTTGCAAAACAAGGATCATAAATTTAAGCAATAAATTCGGGCTAGTGAATAACAGAAATGTTAATAAAGTAATACAGTTTTAGTTTTAATTAAGACAATCTGTTGACACCAATTAATAATTTCAAAATGCCCTTGGAAGTCAAATGAAAACACTTATAATAGCAGAGTATGTCAAGTCTTTAAGCTAAAATGGGACTAATACTGGTCTGACGCCCTATGTTCTGCATACACGTTATTCTCAGGATCTAACAGCCCCCACCCCCACCCCCACCACTACCATTTTCCATTAAGGACATGCTTATTCCAGCCTGCATGCTTGATTTAGTTAAGTAGAGATTTATGTCTGTGTCTTTGATAGAGGGGAGATGCTGGTCCTTCTTTATTGCTTTAACCAGTCCTTTATTGAATAATGATAATCATCATTCATGATAGTAACTATGTTTTCATACATGATTAGTCAATTTTAATCATGCAAAAAACACATTTTTCATTAGATAATAACTTGGATTATGGATATCTTCAAACTAACATTAACTATTTAGGCCTCAAGTAAGTAAAATATAAATTATATTTCTGACCTTCATTATCCATGCTAATATTCCCATTCTGTGCTATCCCTCATGTAATAGTAGATATTGCCAAGACTACTGCTCTAATATTATGAGAGTTGCTTCCAAAATAAGATACATTGATGGATCTTACTTCACTCTGAGACAATAGTTGTGTTGTCATGGGATCAAACCTGACTGCATATGATGCTGTAAACAAGAGCAAACCCAAGAGGAATATGATGGACACTATTGATTTACATAGGTATTCCCAAAACTACAATTTTCGTGCCTTTTGAAATTAGAGAGAATTTGTAGAGAAAATATAGAACTTTCAATAGCAAAGAATGATTTTATCATGGGAGCTGTAAAAAAGCAATGAGAAAAAGCACATTTCAACACCATCTTCTGATATACTTGAAAGTTAATCAATTTCTACACTAAGTCACACCAAGTAGACTGCAAAGCCCCTGGAATGATAACAATGCCCTACGCCTGCTATGTCCCCTTGATACTTTTTCAATTGAATCTAAAACAAATTTCTCTCCTAACTTCTGCACGATGGCCCACATATTTACTGAATTTATTATTTTGACCATTTATCTTATCAGACCTGACCTAACATTGATGCCATACTTTGTAGTTTTCACAGGCAAATACTTTCGAAAAGATAATCACCCTCTGTATGCTGCCATTGCATCATTGATAGAAGCTTCTTTGTTAGGTTTATAGTTCTGTTTTAGATGCAGTTGTATCTATTATTGTCCTCTCTGTTGCATTTAGATTGGTAGCTGACATGAAAATATTCGGATACTTTCTCAAATTGATCTGGTGACATGGTTTGTCATAGCAATGTTCTCAAAATATTTGTCTTTGCTTCAGTAGCACTTAATGGGGTCTGCCAAACTGGATACATGAATTATCCAGCAAGACATCAAAAAACAGATACCCATTGCTATGCAGCTGGACACATGGCCAGATTCAATATTTGAAGCACCATTAGTTATTGCTGACTAACTGTGATGATCTTCATTTTAGGGGAAGAATTCAGCATGGAAAAAATGAATAGGGTGAGGAATTTGCAAGTCAAACTTGCACAACTTCATTTTGAATTGGAGGAGGAAGAAACATTTCAGAGGTATGTTAATGACCAGTTATGTGTATATAATCTTTACATATTATCTGAGAGTATGATCTGAGAGTGTTTCTAAGACAATTTAAGTTATAGTAAGAACTATTGTTGGATAGAGTTTGATATAACATGTTATAATATATGTTATATTATCAAGTTCATATATTGTACATAATGGAATAATGAACAGAACATAAGCTGAGAAAAAATATCATTCTTTCTGGTAAGATGAGAAATATAGTGGCTGACAAGTAGGCAACACAAAAGGAGAAGACAACAAAAGGGAATTATATATTTGGACAACATTTCTACCATCTTGTCTTCCCTTCATCAATTGGAGATACTACTATTAGTATTTACAATTTGAGATTGAGGTTAAAATGTAACATGGTACACCCCAAGAGGGTTTATGCTGTCGGCCCAACAACTTTAGAAAAACAGAACAATGATACAGTGATCAATAATTTAATGAATCAGTAATTAAAATTGATAGATAATCATATATCTATTGTTTCTTTTTTATGATACAGACAATACCCCATAGTAGTTGCACTGATTTGTTGTTAGAACCAATATTTGATGTCTTCATATTTACTATGTTATGACATTACAGCCATGATGTACAATTGTTGAAGAAAATTATAATAAACTCGTTTGATCTAAGTTATATGGTTCTTTTATTCTCTTAGAGGCAGAGTTACTGAAGATGTGGAAGAAAGAAAGGGACATGAAAAACTAGATAAATTGATGAAAAATGTATGTACTTCTTTTCATATGTTTGCATTTTACCTGCTTGCCATGCTGCTTGATAGTATTGCTGATGGCATTACCTTAATATGTAAATGCCAAATTTGTAATACATGTCACACATACAGAACAAGGCTTGCATTTACCCGAAGGCCAGTTATGACAAAGCAATAACTTGTGAGGGATGGGATTTATCTTGTTTCTTGTAGGAATCATAGGCTTTGCCCAAATTTTTGCCCAATACCACACTGAAGTAATTAGTTCAATTCAGGAAAGTTCAATGTAATCCTTTTCGCATTCATTACAACTTTGACTCAATTTCAAAGTATCAGGATGTCATATTTCTTTTTTATGGAAATACTTATTTTAAGTTACTAATGATTTATCAAGTCACAAATTCCTTATGAAATAGTTTTGTAGCAATGGGTAAGTCTACTGTGATCAATGTATGATATGTATATGAAGAGTATGAGTACTTGGTGATATGTTTTGAAGGAATGATTTAACAGCTACCGTAATTGACTGAATTAGCACTCCTTGCCACATAACTGCCCCTGCTGAATAATCGTCCCAGGATAAAGGCTTTTTTTTTTTTGCAATAAGCGCCCCCCTGCTTGAATATGGATCCCCAATACAAATGGGGCGCTAGTTTAAAAAAGCAACAGATTGTTTGAATTTAGCAAAACCAACACATTTGATTGTTAACATGTATTGCAATATACTTCAAAACAAGAAATCATTTTAAAATTGGCTGTTTAATGATCTAAAATGGTGTATAAAAAAAACCCTCAAAAACCAGCCAAATTTTGCAAAAATCGACCCTGAAAATGGACATAAATTTTTGCTAGATACTGCGTACATGATATGAGAAAAATGAATTAACGAACCCTGCCAAAAAAGTGCACCCTGTAGAAGTTTATTTTTTAAATATGCACCCTTGGCGCCAATTTCATCATTTACAGCATCAGCATGTGTTTTGTAGGAAAGAGACTTTTAAACAATACTGAATGTTTGCACATTGATATCAAAGATCACAATGTGTTAAAATGCCATTTCGATCTAGCCTCTTATTGCTGTTATACTTAAGCCCTATGATGGTCAAATGTAGCCCAGTGAATATCTGAAGGGTGCAAATGCCCATGGTCTACTCTGTCACTTTCACTTTAATCCATCAAGGAGCTCGCTCAGCTGATAGAACAGTTTGATTCTCATGTCATGGTATTGCCGGGAAAATCCATCATTCATCGGTAATTTTGGTTACTAATTAAGTGTTGTTTTGTTGATGTGTATTTGTGACCGATCATAACTTTTTTTGCAGCTGGAGAACCTGTGCTCATCCTTGTATCCTTTAATTACAGTATAAACTATGTTATACCATACTGTCAATCTATACATTCTAGAGTGTTTACGCAGTGAGGTATAATGTAATATACTATTAATACGTACTATCCTTCGGCTTATATTTGTTTCATGTCTGCTCCTGAGAGTGTAAGTGGATAAATTATCTTCCTTATACTCATATCTATGTATATTTTAGAACCCACAATAATCATATTTTCATACGTGTTTTGATATTTCATACATCAGAAGACTGGCGAAGACAATTTGTACAGGAAAAAAATTATTACAGGGATTGTGTTGATATATGCACTACATCAAGTCTTGATTGGTTATTGTCTACTTTCTTGGAGTGGAAATTCAAGCAATGTGATTTTAGTTGCACCGGCCATTACTCAGCCCATATTTGTTTAAGTTTATATAAGTTTTCTATCAAAGTGTTATCTGCACTACTGGTATAGCATCTACTAGAATCCAGCCCACAAAATAGATTTATATTACTGCTATTTTTCTTGCTTTGTGACTTTGTATTGTTACACTGCTAAGATTTGCAGAGACACTATTCCATAAGTTTCCGATCATGTAATATTGAAAGGCATATAATGAAAGGCTGAGGTGCTTTGAAACTGCAGTCACCAGTTCTTATCATTTCTAATGACGATTAATATTTTGGTGACAAAACTGCGAGTTTGCCCGGCTTTGTGCGGGAAGGGATGGGTCATGAATATTTTAAGATAATTTTGAGAAGACGTTTAAAGTATCCGATAAACAAAATCACGTATCGGGTCAAGTCGTTTAAAGAAGGTGGATTTGATGTCTTCAAAAGTCATTAGACATTACTTATTCTGTCTTTGAATAATTGACCTTCATTACCTTTGCATTGAGTAAATTTTGAGAATCATCCGCAGAAGGTTTCTCCCGTTGCCAAAATCATAAATAGATTACCTTCGAGAGGCACTAAGTTCACCATAAGAAAGTACGTAAGCGCCTGGCATTGAAGGTTTAGATAAAACTTACATCGTAGTGCAAGCTTATAGTTCTTCATTATATCTAGTGTTTATATTCTCTGAGTCTGATGACGGGAAATAGAATCTTTTGGATTGCGGAAAATCGATATTCTAGTTTTATGAACATCAGCTGCGTTCACGCCGACCTTTAACACGGTTTTGACAACCGCTTAAATCAGTGTGGTTGTGGAATGTGTTCTTAATCCGTTTGAAGGAAGAAAACCGATTTTGCATAAATTAAAACTGGCTAACCGCGGATATGTTCACGTGTTTTACGTCACCTCACAACGGGGGGACAAAAATTGCACAGTTTTTCTCCTAAGACTCTAGCACTACAAACTTGTCTGAAAACGGTGTAAGCGGTTGCTTTTGCAACTCTAAGTATGTGGGCAAGAGACCTAAACGCAATATAGGTAGCCAGTCGCCAAAGTATCAAGGCAAGTCTTCCATGGACCGGGATGGCTTTCCTGAAGTTCCTCTCTTTTCAATAGCTGGTAACAGTACATCAAATAGGAAGCAGCTGTGCCTTTATAAAAAGAAGATTGCCAGACCGATCCTTATTATTCCAAAGACGGGTAAAAGTATACCTCCAACAATTATCCACCCTGGCCACAGTCGAAACGCTACCATCAATAGATAAATCCAACGACGAAATCCAGGTTGAAAATAACAATGTTAAGATTTTACTGCTCCGTGATCTATTTTGACGAGTAGTACGTTAAGTGTGGAGATAGTGTACTCTCAAAATCCTATATCGTTTGTAGTTCAGGCGTCGATTCATTTATTTTCGCTTCTGATGATAGAAGTCCATTTGGGTGATTCTACGCCAGTTCATCCAGGCCCTTAAGCCACCCACCTCATAATTTCCTCAAATTTGGACCACGGGAAGATGCATCTTATCCTATCACAGATCTAAAATATGATTATCAAGTATGCATCTGAATGGTATCTTTAACTCATTTCATTGCATTTACTATGAACGTGGGAAATTTAAAAATCAATAATCCATGACCAACAATAAAAATTGAAATATTTCAGAACTGACTTCTTGGAAAATCTTGATTTCGACGAATATGATGTTTTTTAACCTGAGGAATACAAAATCACACTTTAATAGTTTTGCTGATTAGCAGGAACAGAAGTAAAACGAATATGCAACTTTCATCTGCCATCTTTTTTTAGCGACAACTCGAATGTGGACGCAGGCTGATTCTTACTCAAACTCTTTTGCTATTAGGCAGTTTTGAGGAAAACTGTTTTGATGACCGATGGGGTGCAAACGCAACGTTGTGTCAATACATGTTTTCATGAATTCAACATTTCTCTCGAAGGAGGGTAACGTTTTAGTGTGTATTATTTACTCTCTTTTAAGAAGATGTTTGCAGATGGATATTGTATTTTCATTTAATACCTTGAAGCAATGTGAAGTTTATCACTTAAGTTTATTACACGTTATGCAAAGGCCGTTTGACCCATTTGAGGGTTTGCATGCCACCTTCAGTGGTATTTTCAAAATTATGATACCATTTTCAGTAGACTTTGTGTGAGTGTTATCTTACTTGAGGTATACAGATTAAAATAAGAAATGTATTCAATGTTTGTGAGTGCCAGGAGATATTCCCTTAACTACGACACAGACAAAGCCTTCATCAACCAGATAAAGAATAAACGGAACCTGTTGTCACACTCGATTCTTGCCGTTGCTTGACAATAGTTATGGATGCTGTTTATAGAATTTCAAGCAGTCGGACATCCTGTACTCTACCTGTTGAGTTGGTGGTGGCATTGTAATGGAACAACTCAATGTGTTTTAAAATGCAACAGCTCCTACTTTGTTCTTTCAATTAATATTGTGAAGGTAGTCAAACCTTGTTTGCTATAAGGCAGTGGCTATTTATCTAGAGAGAAAGATTCTCGTGTATATATCTATTTATCTTGAAAGGGGAGAGAAAACTTCTCGTCGTCTATCAACACCTGTCGGACAGAGTTTGGCCATTCTTTGTTGTATTACGAAGTAGTTGTGAAGTAGCTGAGAATGTCGAGTTAGTAATTAAACACTTATGGACATTGGTTGTTTTTAATAGCGATTTCAGACCATTTTATTGGATTGCTATTCATTTAAGTCAAAGGCCGCCCCATCGCCCCCCTTCCTGTCCTACGTGTTCACTGCCTGGTTGTTAGGATACGAAGGGCTGAACGTTGATAACGAACGATCATCCCGTGAAAGAGGATAACTGGTTTAGTGAATTACTTGGTAGTTCCCTCCCGTTAACTCTTGGAATAGTCTCTCCCGTCATTTCTCAATTACTTCGAGGTGGTTCCTATTGTTAAATTGTAAAATGTGTTTCCAAGACTATGTTTCCAGTGTAAGTTTCACATTTCCTGTCATCGTGATGTTTTACAAATCTTCCTTACCAAACACTGCAAACAATTGATGTAACCAAGAACGTCTGTTGTTTTTTCGATTAGCAAGTTCCATACTGGCACTTTTCGTAAGCCATATTTTCGAGAAAGCCTGTTCTCCCCAACCTACCGTGGAAATCGTCCTACCAAGTCGTTGGCATGCCTTTCTGTTAATGTCGTTCGACGTACGCCATTCTATCAGTTATACGTTTAGAATCTCGAACGAAGAATCAGAGAGCCTCTTTATAGGAGCTATTCATGCATATTTCTTGAAGAGTGCCTCACATTTGATGCGATGAGCCATGTTTCGTTGCAGCTCCTCTCTATAATATTATTGATTCAGGTCAGGAGTTGTTAAGTGGTGTCACCACGTATTTAGAGTTACGTATCTCTGTATTACTTCACCGAAAGTTGCCTTGCAGTTGCTCAATTGATGCCCGAGAGAAAACTTACCGAAAGATAACGATGGCTATTCCGCGAGTCTTCCCTTAGCCAATATTCACAAAGCTGTAGGTAGGTTATTTTAAGATCTGTCATGATTAGGTTGCATTAAGGTCTTGATGCTGCATCGTGAACGTGTTCGGCTACATTGGATGTCTATTAGTCGCAGTAGTGAAGTCGACAAATATCGGGCTGAGATGAACATACAGTCTCAAATAAGCATATTGGTTTTCATAGTTAAAAAGACGTAGTTCATTCTTGGAGGATGTCTAGTAAGCCATTTCTAAGATTAGGCAACTAATTTATTTTTATCAAAACTTGTAGCTAGACTTTTATTTAGGCATGGGATCGAGGAAGGACCATTACTGCCCACAAGGTCTTATCCCAGCCCCGTTATTTCCGGACAGTGAGTTTCTTACAACCATAGAGTAAAGTTCATAAAGCCGGTGGTTAAGTTATTGATACAAATATTTGTGTAATTAGTAATTTCTAATGTATAATGAAATTTAAATTAGTTAATAATATATATGCGGTTTCAAATAGACGTCGCAATGGAAAACAAGACAGTGTTGCCTTCTTTCTTCTTTCTACCAATCCAACATAGTGTTTACTACATCATGTCTTATGACGTCATAGTTTAAACTTGAATCTATGTACTTCTATGGCTTAAGTATTGCAAAAAGCAACTCATAATCAGTTCGCAGATCGCTTGCGAGTATTTGGGGGTTTTCTTCCTACCAATGCTAGTTAAATGTCAATTATCACGTTTTGCTTATGAAACTTGTTATTTTTTACTGACAGATGGATATAATTTGTTTCATCAACTGAGCATCAGCAAACATAGCCTTTAGTGTCCATAAGGGTGCTATAAAGCCAAAACGGTATCCGGAGCCTGTGTAATCAGTGAAAAACACGGGAATTCCGAAAGAAGGAACATAACAAGAGATCGCGGGAGAGGGGCGATTCTCAATAAAGTTTGAAACTTTATTTGCTGATAATGTATTTTAGAGGTCTTTTCTGACAAACGTCGTAACTTACCATCAAAAGCTATATTGTGTTTCATAATGGGCCAATTTATGTTTATAATAGCGTAAGAGAAGCTGTTATGGAAGTAGTCTGGGAAGTAGTTGAGTATCGGATGTGACACACTCATGACTTAAGATAATCACTTTTCACCTGAGGGTCAGAGTTTGAGAGGCCATGGTATGATCCCCGCCCCCTATACGCAGCTGCGTTCATCGAGGACATTTAGAGCACCTTCCTGCATTTTTATACAACTTTCTCAGATTTTCATATCGTATTACTGGAGGCTGTTTACATTCAGCTACAGAAGCCCTCTCTCTGCAAGCAGAAGGATTTCGTTCTGCCAACGAACTTATTTTTGATGATTTTTTTGTTAATGCTTATATTCATCTTTTGTCTGTGTTGCTTCTAGACCCCTTTTATTGTAGAAATTGTCCCAACCTAATTATGTGCGCTCTCTCAATACCGTGTAAATTTGTATACGAAACAGTGGTGTGTATG
This sequence comes from Carybdea cf. marsupialis auct. non (Linnaeus, 1758), assembly GCA_010016065.2. Classification (NCBI taxonomy): domain Eukaryota; kingdom Metazoa; phylum Cnidaria; class Cubozoa; order Carybdeida; family Carybdeidae; genus Carybdea; species Carybdea cf. marsupialis auct. non (Linnaeus, 1758). Next base: position 12,095 of record JAAAKL020008902.1, read on the forward strand.
ACTCTGAAGAAAACCCACAAAAAGATTCAGGCAAGAAATTTCTTCTCTATTCCAAAGTATCTTTAATTTTTGTATCACGGACAACTTATTTTCTGGATTTTGCAAGTGGCATGCAACTATTTGCGACTTCAGTAGTTTGGTCTCGTATACGCTAATCACAAAAAAACCCACACAAATATGCCTATATGACACCCACCCCTAGAAATATTGAGGTACGACTGCGTCAAACGCCAGTAAATACTGCGATAGTGAAGTCGACAATCCGGAAGTCTGACCCGGATTCTCACCACCACTAGCAACCTAATTTAGCAAATCTTGGCTTTGAAGCTAGTGGTTCCCAATACAGTGCTTCCTCGATTAGTTGGGCCTCCTTTCTTTTGTTTCGAGCGAGCTCTCGTCTAACCGAAAATCAAATGTTTACCTTGGCATCATTGCATCAAATTTTTCAGACAATACCTCCACGCTTGCCTTTTCGAGAGAACTGACTGCAAAAAAGGACAATCGGACAACCGATCTTTCCTCAAGTAATATAGCAATTTATCAACAGTGAGAAAAAATATTAATGCGCAAAAGAACTTAATTTGTCTGTTTGAAATGTATGGCTTTACTTTTATTTCGGGGAATGATGTTACATTGAATAAGGAACAAGCAAAAAGGTTTTCGGTAACTTTCGAATATCCGTCATCGCAACTGCTAGAATCTGCTATGTTTGATGAGCATCGAATACATTTATTTTGGGCTGCCTTTATATTATCTGACTGCCTTTTATTCAAACATGATAACAGTGAGTGCATCTACTTTCAGCATGAGATTGAACGAGAGCTTTTTAATGGTTTTCTAGGTAGAATGTCGTTCAAGGGTGCTTTCAGTTACGAGATTTCCATTTTCTATTCACTTTCCGGAGGACTTTAGTAACCATACTCTCGCCGGAACGACTAATCCAGACAACTATTCAGATACGTAGCCGTTGAATTTTGTCATCTCTTGGTATTATTCCTGCTAACGTTAAAAGACTTAATGACTCGACGCCATCTTCGCATGAATTCTGTCGTCTACAAGACGAGTACCTCAATCTATTGTAGAAAGCAACACCATGACGTGAGTTTTCATACTCCCCCCCCTCCCCCTGTTTTATCTACTTTTCAGTGCTAGATAATAAACATGGATCACTTTGCGTCTTCAAGAGGGTCACAATCAAATGTCCCAGCAATATCCTTTACATACCACGGGAAATAAGTGGTCTGAGAATCTACCGGGCGAGTACTAAATGACGGGGGGGAAGTGCGGTCAATCACAGACACTCATATCAATTAACTGGGCCTTATGAAAATTGGATGTAGTTGATAAGGGGGGGATGTTCCAAAGAGTCAAAATATTGCCTGACGCCAATAGCCAATAACACCTAAAACGACTTTTTCGAGTACCCTTACGAAGGTCAGAATGACGGTTTAATGGTCACTCACAGCCTGCCGCACACCTTTTCATGAACTGGTTCGGTTGAAAGACTGGATGAATACACTCCTTGCATCTATTCCAAGGATCTCAAACAGGGACATGGTGAGTTACAGAGTACACAACACAAAATAGAATTTGTCTTCGGATTTTTGGTCGATTTATTTTCACAAAATTATCGTTTTCCACCAACACGCGGTGCTGCTCCTTTGACGATCTTTGTAGCCTTTTGTTTCACCTTTGAGGGCTGGGCAGCCTGATAAAAAAAGAGAAAGAAGGGTAAAACTTGATCAAGTTCTAAGAGGCAACGTAACAGATAACCTGCTTTAACGCATGACAAGACATCTTCAAACATAAGGTGAAATGCAGTCCTTATCCATACAAATTCCTCTTCTTCTAGGTGCCAAACCATAAGATGTAGATGATCATGAAATGACATCTGAAAGAGTGCCGCATAATGGTAATTTGTTCCCCTTTCTCTAACACCTTCATTCAAGCAAGAAAAACAGAGCGTCCTTCACCGTCCTCCGCTTACTTCCCCCTCTATCTTTCCCATAGGTCATGGGTATTCCATGCCAATCGTTCGTAAAACGTTCCCCAAATCTTAATCTGCCCTCTTCTACCTCCACGAGTAACTTTCTACCTATTCAAACCCTTAGAAGCACCGCTTTATTGGTGACTTTGTCTGCCCACGAAATCCTCATGATCCGCCCAAAAAACCCAACTTCACTGCTCTCTAATAGCTGTCACACATCGGTCGTTACCATCCAACCTCTTCGACACAAATACCTTAGGCTGTATACTAATCATCCCACCAGTTGCAAGGAGTTGAATTTGCAATATAGCACTTTCGGTACCTAAAAATCGAGGGAAATAAACAAGCAACATATCAAACGTCTTTGAATCAACTTTTGCTAAGTAGAGCTTTCCTCACCTTTTGTGACTTCTTTTCGGCCTTTTTGGCCTTGGCTTTGTCCTTGGCAGCCCTGTACGAAAAAAAAATTAAAGTAACTCAACACTAACATAACAAATGTGGAGACAAACTATGATAAAACAACGTAAAAATAAGAATAATATGAAAATACAATAAATAAGAAATAACTGAATTCTGATAATAAAAGACAGGGCAAAAACACCAACGAAAACAACAGTCTCGCCTTCCCACTCAAGTATTCAAAAATCTGCATAAGTTAAATCACAGTTTAACGTGTAAAAAGACAACTGATGGTTCCCGGCTTCACCAAGAATACATGCTGCACGTCTTCTTAAAGGAAATTTAGGGTCATACATTCATGCCATCGGCAATATACATTTCAAAACTTTTGAGCCCCTTCACTCCTTCTGGCAATTTATCCTTCTGTTCAGGCCCCAAATGCCTAACTTAATTCGTCGTTTTTCCATTGAAGTACCCCTCTATCTCTCGTCTCCAGCAAAGGCTATCACAACCTCCATTAAAGCTTCTCCTATAATACGTTTTGCAGCAAAATACCAGAAAAAGCAAACCAAGACTAAGAAACAAAAACGCAATTTTCGGTGAAACCACATCGCTAACGTAATTACATTGATCTGAAAAAATGAGTCGCATTCTCCACTTGCTATATTAAAAAATTGTATCAAATACTTCCCAGCAAAACCACAGCAACCAGATTGGTGTATTCCTTTACAGTAAAATACACATTTGATAAGACCGAGAAGCCAAGAAAAGTCGGCTTGGTGTGGTAGCGTATGTTTAAGTCAAGTACCCTTCGAATTTGTATCGACCACAATAACGCCTTTGTAGTGGCTAGCTATCGCACTGATGTATGGAAAACCAGTGCAATTTTTTGCTGGTTTCTTATAAAGTGAAATCGTGGTAGAAGGAAAGAAAAAGCTCAACCCCACCCCCCACCCCCCCCCCCCCACACACACCACACACACCACACACACCACACACACCACACACACCACACACACCACACACACCACACACACCAC
>JAAAKL020008903.1:0-15518 GCA_010016065.2 Carybdea cf. marsupialis auct. non (Linnaeus, 1758)
TATGATTTCGCGCCATCACTTCGATCTTGTAATTATTTTATTTATGATGTAAGGTTCTGATGAGCATCATACGAAAAGCTTTCAACCTAACAAGATGTCTTCTTTATTTAAAGCAAATAGTTTCTTGCTTCCCCCTAGCGTAGCAAAAAAGTGTGTTAATTTGTGAAACATATTCATAACCATGCCCATAATCCTTAAATATTCACATGAATATCTACAGCTTAGCTAGGTTAAAGTTTGAGGCTTTATTTATATTGATTTATAATAGACTTTATAAACTATATGTAATTTATTAATAGAGTTTGTAAAGGAAATTATGAAACAAATACAAAAATGGATCGAATACCAACTTTGAGACTACATTATGATACGTGTGATAAGTAAGAAATTATCATAGGTAATCATAGAGGATAGATGGTTTGGCTAGCAGACGCTATTTTGCCATTATCAATATTTACTTATCTCTGCACCTGAAATAGTGTGGGATCGTCACTCTTAGTTGTCCCCTAGGAGCTTCAAAGAGTTGTATAGCAGAAGCAGCACACTTCGTCTACTTTGAACTTAACGGCGGTCTCCATACAAGTATCAAATATGCTCAGAAAACATTCTGCAAAGGGCAGTATAAGATAATGTAGCAATACTTTTATTTAGATGGTCAATCATTCTTGTAAGCCTTTTGAACATTCGAACATCAATTAGTAATATTTCTTTAATTTTGACCTTTAAGGCCGATTGAAGAAACTTATACTACTGAAAGTATTTCTGTATTGTCAATGCGCACGATCGTTTGGACATTCATGTTAAGATTGGTGATGCTTTGTTATGATAGCAACGAAGACTCTCCTACACAATTTCTGTCATGTTTTAAAGTTGTTCCCAAGGGTTTCTAAACTTTCTATTGCAGACAGGGCAATAATAAGTGACGTAACAGACTTCGGGTGCTTTATCTTGCCCATTTCTCCGAAACCTGTTTTACGCTTTCACCAGATGCAGTGTTGATGGTTGCGTGATACCAGGATTGAAATCAACCTTTTATTGTAGACCCCATATTTTGTCGGCCATATGATCAGCATTAAAATGCTTTGTTTCTTTTTTTACAATTTTCTAACGAGGGACGTATCTGACTCATGGTCATTAGAAAAGGGCACTAAATTAAGCCATATTTTCATATCTGGCTAGGCATGTATGAAACATTTCACCTTTTATTTGATTATAAATGTCCAAGATTCAATACTTATCAAATTTCGACACAGGTTGTTTTGGTCTATAATGAAGTCATGGTAAAAAGTTAGGAATTAATAAAGCAAGTAATAGTTAATATAGATTGGATGTAATATCACTCCCGCAGACCGATTATTTTTGTCTACTTTGCGTTTCTAGCTACTGGGTCATCGTTGAAAGGAGTCTAGAAGTATTTAAAACATAGATTTCCTTCTGTGTACATTTCCAAAGACAGGTGAGAATATCCATAAATGGAATAACAGTTTGCTGTTTGCAATCAAATGCAATGGAGGAGAAAGAAGCATGAACTTTGCAAAGAGATTAGAAGCTTTTTTTGTGTATTCCTAATTGCAGGAATTTGCCATTTTCCAAATTTGATTGGCTTTGTAAACCTTAATTTGGCCCAAGCCTAGAATTTGTAAGAATTTCGTTTTCTCATAGTATCATTTATTATTCAGACTTTTCTATATAATTTCCATGGTAGCAAATTGCCTTTTAAACATCTCCTTTTTAAAACATATGGAAATTTTTGATATGTACAAATACTATTATTTTCAAAATTTATGTTTCTAAATTTCTATAAGATAGGATGTTGTGTCTGGAAAATTTGTAGTTTTGATTCAGACTATGGCTTTCCTTTCAATTACTCCTTCTAAAGGACAATAAAAACTACTGTCCAATTTCTTGAAATTGTCATATGAATATTTGACTTTTCGCAAGATAATTATGTTGGCTATTTTTGTTTGACTTCGAAACAAGTGGAAAATTGTTGGAAAACAAGAGTGATGATAATAATATCGACCTATTGATTTCAGATTTTTAAATGTAAAGACTTTTGAATTAGTTGTGATTAGCGAGTGCTAATCGAGCGACTTTATCTTTCAATATCACATCATATCGACGTGATTTCTCAATATTTTCTATTTTTATGATTAGGTTTAATTCCTAGCTTTTATAAAATTTATTTGTTATCGGTTTTATAAACAACATAACAATAATAGTGTTTACTCTCCTCAAGGTGCACATTGCTTAACGCATAGCATACCTTTGTCATGAGGAGATCTCATTGTGAGATTGAAAATGGCAGTTCTTTGTTTTCATGTCGAGTACTTAAATTAGTGTGATAACTTTGATGTAATCTCATGTGTCCCCTCAATCGACCATTTTCAGGTGAACTGAATTAAGAAAGTATTTCTTCGTGGAAAGCTCACTATTCGGAGTACTACTACGGAAACACGCTAGTAAAAACCAAGGATTGAGGAGAAAAAATGCGTGTGTGGCCATGAATGAATGAACCCTTAATATCTCTTGCGTTAAAAATTCTCATGTAAATGTTTGTAAATGATCGATGTCAACGGAATACGTAAATGAGACAAGACAAGACAAGACTTTGAAATTATTTATTTTAATTTAGTTTTATTATTTACAACTTTATTATTCACAACCTAATAGAGTTTTGGAAGGCCTTTTGAATTGAAGCAGTGGCCACTGTTTAGGGTTATGGAATCTAACTAAACGGACTAAAGTTTTTAGTAAAATTCTAATTTAGTTAAATGCAGAAATTGTTTGTCTCTTGTTGGTAAAATTCAACCAAGTGGGTGTGCAATTGAAATCATAGAGAGATAAAATATCAGTTTGTACAAGTTTTTTTTTGAACATGCAGAGGAGAGGAAGGGTAACACTCCCTTCCTACCCCCTCCCTAGTTGTGCTCCTGTATGGATGTATTTGAACAGGTTTTTTGTAGTTTCATTATTTTTATAAGTTTTAAAATATATTTGTAATAATAACAATAGAAAATTAACAATAAACAATAATAATGACAATGGTAACAGGATTTATGAAACTTTTACAATTTCACAACGCTTTTACTCAACGAGGTATGGACGCTGATAAATCATAAATTTGCATGTTAATAAGGAGCTCGAAGGAAATTTAGAGATATGTTATACGCCAAACACACAGACAGACAGACAGGCAGACAGACATTAGTGTTACAAGTCCTATCAATTGAAAATAATGTTTCTGGTGAGATAATAATGCCATTATTTGATGATGATATTTGCTTCTTTTGATAAAGAAACGTGATATCGATTGGACCAATGATTATGGGGAGGGTGATGGTAGGATATAAATATAATGATAGTCTTGCTGGTAACAAGGCTGCTATTGATAATGTTGGTGATATTATTGATGCAGATGATTGTGGCATATGGAAATCGAAAGCACTGTAAAATTTCCAGGAGATGACGAGAGACTCAATTTTGTCTTAACTGCTGAGGTGAAACTATTTATAAAGTTGTGTGCTGTCAGTTTCCCCGAACTCAATTTTATGTCGTTGTACTTTATAACTGGTAGCATATATTTGACAGTTGGAATGCTTTATAAAATCACTTTTGCAAAACAATTTCATCCCGTAATACCTCAGCTCTTGATCTTGTTGCCAATTGTCATTTGTTTTGCCCTCTTGAAGTTGGTCCTAGCGGCTCTAATCGAGAAACGATAATATCAATCTCAAAAACTTCAACTTTTTGGCAGTCTTCCCGCTGCGGATCAGCTGGATGGGCAGCAATTTACCTTCCCCTTTTATTAATCTTTAATACGAAATTACGGACTTGAGGAATTAGATGCTAGGAATTCAAGCCTTGAACATCTTGGAATACCATTTTCGTACTCTGTAGGAAGAGCCTGTTCTATTTTGGTCAATCCTGGATTATAATTGGGATAATCTGGTACCACTTCTAACTGCTGTCGCTTTAATTCTTGCCGAGGTTGCAAAAAAAAATGTCGAGGAAAGACTGAAGTCAATGAGATTTGACCAGTGGTCTTGCTGAGAAAGTTGTTTAATAGAGAGTGATGCTAGGAAGATATTATTCAGATGTTTTATTTTGTGTTCATGTAGAAATCGCATGTAAAACATCACTCTTCCAGTCTCTCTAGTTTGGTTGTAAGAGTCATTTTTATAGAAAATCTAGAGATGCAGAGAGTTACCCCAACAGCGTACTCAATAGTTTATTTAGGACTAGGTCAGCTTTACTTTCAGCGGCAAAAAACCAGCAACAATGAAACTGTTTAACGTCATTCTATGACTGCAAATTAATTTTTTTAAATACGTGGTTACTAGCAACATTTTATTGCGGTAAATATAGTTTTTTAACTTAATTATCTCACATGTTTTTGAGCCATGCCTATGATTTTACGTCACGTCCTTCTACCGAACAATTTCATTCTATTTTATTTTTTGTGTTTCATTACTTTTATCATGAACAGGAAAGTGCATAAGTTCAAAATGAACTGTTTCCATCACTGTTGTAGATCGAGCATTAAATCTACTTTTAATCAATAGATCATAATTTATGTGGGGTTGATTTTGTCATCGGTAAACACTAGTCATGATCCTGACACTACCATTTTATATAGCAACGCCTCTTTACACGAGAAGGGTGATTTCTTTCAGAGCTAAAGATCTCGGCCCCATTGACTGAGGCCCTTTGTTTAACAAAGGTCAATAATGTTGGATGCCAAATTGAACGCAGTGACTGAAATCAGAGCAATCAGCTATCAATGGCCTTGTTTCTACCAGAAATGTTTTACCTCTAATGTAATACATACTCTGAATCTCTATAAAAACTATGGAAGCCAATGCGGGTCATGTCACCGATATCAAGTAATACATGAACCCTCAATCTTCACGTATTGAAGGAAAAATTCAACACATCTACTGACAGCATTTAAAGGTATATACCGTAAAATACATCGATTGCAAGCGATTTTCAAGGGTATATTCTTTTAGACTTCGTACGTTGTACCCACATATGAGTTTTACTTCTATTGTTTAACCTCAACATTTTACCACAGGTCAGGATTTCCTTTTCACAATATCCGCCTAAGATAGGATTTAACTGCGGTCAATGAAGATCAGATACTTATATTTCAATTAACGGCCGCTTTTGGAGGTTATTGTTTCTTGTTCGTCTTTTGATCCGGATACATTAAGATGACTTTTCCATAGCTACCCTGACATCTGAAGCACGTTACATGCTTGAAGAGTACGTTTAGAATTGGTACCCTATGAATAAAAATTTAAAATACACCCCAGTTACCAATGCAATGAATCACACCTACAACAAAGTATGTCTTTACCGCACATACCATACGGTATATGGAATCCCTGTTACAGATCAAACGACCTCGTGTCACCTGAATCACAGATGTTCCAAAGCTGTTACAGATAAAGACGAGCCAAAACGAGAAATTTGTAATTGATTGTTTCTTCCCTCTATTGGAAACAAAGTACCTTACTTTTCCTTTATTATTGCCAAAAGATTGTAAAAAAGATAAAAGAAAAGTTAGTGTATAGAAATTGTATTTGATGTAGGTGAATTCCTACAAATATGGAAAATCTGCTTCACATGCTGAATTAAGGCTGTTCAAACTCCTTCGTAGGTTATACATATTACAGAGATGTCACACAATTGAGTTTTGTCGCGGAGGTAACGCACAAATGAACATCAGTGCGTTATAATCGACCATGTTAAGGACTAAGTGTTTCAGGAGCTTATGTTGTTGATAATAAAATCAATATCAACCAAAATGACAAAAACATGACTTAGAAACTTAGGATTACCTGCTCTTGCTCTTCCTTTTTTATCTTGAATAAATAGGCATTTTGTTTGTTTATAGCTTATTCCAGTTCATAAACAATGTAGATCACTTCCTATAACTTGCCAAAATTTGGAACAGTCATAGTGTGCAAGCAATGTGGCGTCTTCGTTTTATTCCCTCCTACGAAAACAATTAATTCGAAAAATTTTTCAGAGAACTTACAGCTGCTGACATTATCTATCTTGTAATATATAGATACTAAAATAAAGACAAAAGAGAACATCACTTTAAATAGAGAATTTCCTCGTCAGAGGGTAAAGCATAAAGAAATAGGTAACTGGAAACTATAGGATAGTATCTATTAGTAGACTAAAATTAATACTAATCAAAACCTCGACAACTACGGTACATCATTTCTGGATGACGGAGAAACTTTACATTCTCTGTTATATCAAGTATTGCAAATACTGACTAGACAAAGCCATATGAAATATTCATTGCCATGGTAACCTGAAGGCAAAGAAAATGAGATAAAGTGTTCAGTGAAGAAAACCACGAGCGAGCAGAGAGAGATAAGTTCAGCAGTCCATATTTAACGAATAACAAATACTCCGAGGTTTTTTCAAGGCCTATTTATAAGTGATAAGCCTTTAAAAAAAGTTATGAAGAATATAAAGGGCTTTCGGCTTATCAGACAACCTGTTAGAAGTTTATTTCTATACTTTATTAACAAGTGAAAGGTTGATTTTTAAAGTGACGTATTTTCAGTTTTATGTAAATATATGTACAAGGATTCAACACAGAAGAACATTAGTATCAAGAAGTGTTACTGAGGTGGGCTTTGTAGTGCCATTTACCAAGAGGAATTGAAAGTTATTAATATTTTGGAGGCTCTAGGTATTATTGTATAAACAAAATGGAACAGTTTGTTGATACGACTATTAGTAAAGGAGCACCTAATATAAAATAAACCCTAGGACTTGACAACATTGTATGCGAGAAAAAAGCATCCTAAAATTTTAAAGAATTGGCAATGCTATCAGATGCAAATAAAATCGAAATCAAACAGAAATGATACAGAAAAAGAAGTTCTAAAATGGTGCTACGAATATGAGATGGAACTTGTATGCATTGAATATTATACTGAAAAATAGGTCTTTCTGTAAAGTTAAACAAAAGGGATTTCTCAAGATAAATATATAGAAACATTTGACGTAAAAAGTAAGTTTACTGATAAATGTTGATTACTAAAAATGACAGACAGTTTTGGCATTTATGATTTGCAGAGAGGGATACATTTTTTATTCTCATCATATTTTTTTGACGCTTGTTAAAGAAGGAATTCCTGATTAATCAAAAAAAGCTACAGAGATTTTATTGCAGCAGCAAAAGGATCCTCAATAATAAGTATTTACGGATGGATAAGGATGATACTACATTCTTGGTGCACAGCAGACGTAGCGAAAAACGCTTTTCAGAGTTTGATGTTATAAGATATTGAATGGTAGAAAGTTGACACTGAAATGAGAGGACACCATGCGAGTGCTAGCGAAAATTTAGCAGATTAAGGAATGAAGGCAATACAATATGATTGTTTCTTCACTAGTTAAGATGAATGATTACTTGGTCTCGTGGTAATTTATGAGACTTAAATCGTTTAGTTATCTGTGGAAAGGGTGGGCATGGGGTTGTTTGTACACTGGAGTCAACAGACCTAGTATCATTCCCTGAGACCTTCCACATGGAAAGATAGAAAAATTCTGAAATCAATTACAGTATTGTATGTGTGTATACGTCTCTGTCTACGTATTGGCTGGCTCTTTTAGTTTTGAAGGCGGATATTGCCTGCCTATTGCATACAGGAGAAAATCGCACACTGTGTTCAAATCACATCTAATTGAATGTGACCGAAGAACTACTTAACAGAGTCATTAATTGCTTTGAGTATTTACTAAACTTAATCAGTAAAGTTCGACCATGATTATAGACTGTATGACTAAAGCCAGCAATGTTTAAAAAGTAGAAATAGTGATAGGAAACCTTGGAGCACCACCAGAGTTAGTAAAAACCTCAACATTGTACAATTAGAAGTACCCTCCGGTATACAGGCCCTTTGGATAGGCCTTTCCTCGCCCCCCTCATCAACTGTGCTGATACAAATTACAAAACAATGTATCAAAATATGTAGCTGTGATCTAGGCAGTGTCAGTTCAAGTCCCTATTAAGTTTAGGATAGAGGGCATCGAACTGATCAACTTCGAGCAAGCTGGGTCGTCAATAAACTAATGCTTAACAATGAATCAGTTACAAATGGTGACTTTGTTCCTAAAACGTGAAAAGGAAACAGAAAATTGGAAACAGCTTTTGTCAGAATATCTGTTTAATAGCTGATTGTTATTATCAGAAAGTTAAAATGTATGCGGCATCCATGTCCAGAAGAAGGGAACTGAAATAGTAAAAGCTAAGAACTAAGTTATTAATTGTTTTGTCTGTATGACTTCATAGCTTTTCTCGTTAAAATCAACAACCTACAAAGCATGTGCTGGTAAAAATTCAACAAGTTTACTTATAGTGTATCAATTTGAGCAAGGTTAATTAAACTCCATGAATTCTGTACAATTCCTACTATTGACCAAGGGAAATAAAACACTCAGTCAATAGTAGTTTTGCTTCTTGGAGGTTACACTAAATCAGCAATTTTTTTCAAGCAAGTCAAAACGCCACATTGACGGAAAAATACAAACTTCTGAAATTCCTTAATATGGTCGAGGGTCTAAATTTAGATTATATTTTAGAAGGCACAAAGGTTACAACTGCAAGATTATACACTTCTCCCCAGTAGAAAATCTTGTCGGACTCTCCAGGGACTCCAGTGCTAGGGCAGGGCTTAAATCTTCTTCTTTCCCTTAATGTCGTATATCGAAAGGCATCAACTATCAAACGCTTCTACCTCTACCTATTATGTACTAGTCTCGATTTTCTGTTAATCCTCAAACATTTTCTCTTGGAAAGCTATGCTTTTCTTTGCAATAACCTCACTTCGATTCTAGTGCCCGTATTCAAAGCAGTATTTTTACAGGATGCCCTCGCCTATTCCTTCAACGTCCCTTTGACTAATTAATACCTAATCTTGAGACAAAGAATACAGGTATATTATAAAATAGATTATGGCAACGTTGTGTTTTCATGCAGTTCGTAGACACTTAAAATAAATTGCATCTGAACTACACGAAGATGGAAGAAAGACTATCATGAACATGTTGTTCCCGTTTAGGATCGAATCATCAATTTGTTTATTTTAACTAGACCGATTAAAGTACATTCTAATCCAATAAAAACAAAAATAATTCAAAACTCAAAGTCGAATATGTTGTTTATGAAATACATACTTGAATGCATTTTATCAACATTAGTAGAATGACTCTGATTGCAAATGCTACCACGACTTCTGCTCGATGTTTTGCACCTTCTGTAGTTTGCCACTTATGCATCAAATTCTATCTACAAACATCCATATAGTTGGTAGTGAGGCTTTTTATCTGGGCTATGGTCTTGTTTTTGGCCATTAAATTCATATTACTCAGGGGATATCAAATCAGTACACGAAAAAATAATTAACCGATTTCAGCAGGAACCATTTTTTACCTCCATCTCCTTTTGTTAGATGTTAATTGATGTCAGAAATTTTGGCATTCGCCTAAGATATAGTTTACGACTTCTTTCAAAATACTCATTGAATGTTGTTCGTACATTTCGTACTAAGGAAAATGAGGTCACTATGTAATGTCACTACTATCAAAGTTTGAAAAGTTCAAATTTATCTGATACCTATCTTCCTTAATTGCTATAAGAGATGACACCCAACATCTTTCACAATGTCAATCCTTATTTTCACAGAAGAGGAGATCATACAACCACTGGTAAAGACAAATAGTGGCAAGAATTTATAAAAGAAAGGTATTTAATTTTAACAAGTCTTGTTTAATACATATATTTGTTCTTTCTAGACGATAATCGACTGGCCGATGAAGTGCACCTGTTATCTACATATGAAAGCGCCATACTAAGTTCCACTAGGATACCTGTCATCATATTGATGCAAATGCGAAGGCAGCCTGCAGTGAAAACGAGTATGCAGCAAATACGGCATGATGTAATCCTTCCATCAAACCTATTTAATGCAAAAATTATATTTTATTAAAAGAAAGTAAAATTCAAGCAATATCGATATTTTGTTTTATTATTTTATGTATTCTTTTTAATTTTAAGCTGCTTTCATTCAATGTACCCGATATGAAGTTTTGTGTTAAACAAATTTAGTGTGATAAATTGTCTTTCACTTAATTTCCTTTTATTAAACCCATCGTATGAACTATAAATGAGATTCTGGATACCTGTTGACGTTCAGATGTGAATGGAAGCAAAGGTAATAACACAGTTGATATAATAAAAGTGAAGATAATTTTCGGTTCCTATGATAAAAATTAGGGTAACTTGCAAGGGTACAGTATGTAATACTACGACACGTCCTGTCTTCAGTGCTCGACATTCACTAGGCAATGGCAAGTTTCCATGCATCTTTTTCTCCTTCCAATGTTAATTAAAATCTTGTTTCTATTTTATTATTCTATTTTTAAGTCTTAAATACCCTTTTCAGAGTTACAATTGAAAATTTATGTTGGTAATCAGAGGGAAGGCTACAAAGGTAACGAGTAACCAAATATAAAATCAGTGGACTTGATCTATATCACTTAAGATCATCTATCCTGTTCAAATCAGCAAAAAATTAAATCTATGTTATTTATATCTACGCTGAAATATTCATTAGTGTATTCATTCATTAAGATAAACATCGGAAATTATGTTCAGGGAAGCAACTACCATTTTTACTGTTGTCTCCTTGACGCAATTCGATAATTGACTTGGAACCCTAATTCACTTACTATGTTGCAAGTACGTTATCTTAAAGATTCGTATTCTTTGTTTTTGTAAGTAGGGTTTTTAGACAGGCAATGTGCAAAAGAGAGAGAGCGCCTTATATTTACTTGTCGGTACTTGTCGGATTTTTATTCCAGTACGGGTCAGTTTACGAGTCACGTCAAGAATTCCTTACAACACCATGTAAATTACACTACTGCCTTTACTTATGACTCTTCGCAAATGTTGCACACTCTGTCCTGCACAATCAAGCAATTTATAACCTAAATAATCGCTCATATTTTTAAATATTTGTAAACTCTTTCGTGTGATAGGCTCCACGTCTTGCCGGATTGCCGGTAATAGTTTTGGGGTCGAATAAACAGCGCGAGGTTTCATCGCAGGAAAGTCAATGATCATTCCTTCTTTTCTTTTTCTTGTCTGTAGTTGACAGAGAGAAAATGCGCTCATCATAGCCCGGAATATAACATGAAAGGGACCACTGCAAATTTTGTACAAAACACATGTTCAACGAAATTATTAGGGTACACATTACAGGAAAAGAGTTTGTAGAAATTTCAAATTTGACATCGAGTTCTCTTCGTGAGCAAATGCCAACGGCACTATAAGCTCTACAATTGCGAAGAGATCCTTTCTCCGTGCTTGGGGAATCAGAGATAATGTTCTTCTTAAAAGAGAATTTTTACACACAAATTCTTAGTAAAAATAAAGAACAAACCTTTTTTAACCAGAATTTTAAGGGCAGATACGGAGCTTTTTTGTTAGTTTTGTTTAGCGAATGTAAGAGCAGGACGCAGTTGCTTGAATTTTAATAAGAAAGTGCTATTACTCCATTTCACTTTATGAAACCGAAACGTAATGTCTTAGGTTAGATTTAGGTTAAAGTTTATCTTCATGGAAACCGACAAAAGTGTCGGCTGTAGTTGGTGCGAGAGGAGTCACCATGGCAACTCTATTATTTGGTCTAAGCTTTGTGTCATTAAATCGGAGTTTGACCTAGTGGTGGAATCCAAAAATTCAGTAAATACGTCTTGTATTTTTGAATGCTTTCAACCTCTTAAGTAAATCGTCTCGGCACAAGTTTATGATAGTTTTATATTTGATCACTGATGCCAAATAATCTTACAAATGCAAACTTGCCAAGCGGCAGCTGATGAAAGCTTTTGCCGTTTTATTGACTATTTGCCAAAATTCTCCCATTAACCAGTAACTGATAATCTATTGAGACCCTACAATATTTTAAAGACCTAGTTGGCTATAAATCAGATAACAGGCTTCTGCTCTTGCCTGCAGTTAGTGTTGAAAAACTGTTCAGTGGCTTTAGCTTAATTCTAATAAATATGGTGAAGGGGGCATTGTCATTCTTCATATTGTTTAAATCTTGATTTATAAAAGCTTCTGTGGTTATCTTTTCCACAGTGAGCATGGTACTCATTTGACAGTCTTGATTGAGCGACTAGCACAAAGATGGGCATAAAATGTGTACTGTATGCATTATAACTGTGATGTTTAAAATTGTTATTTATTTTATAGTTTCAGTATTTACAGCAGAATTTGTATTGTCTTTATTGAAATATTCCGTTGCAGTTTTCAGTTTGAAGAAATGCCTGCACTAAATGTGTATATCCAATACGACCTACTATCAATGGACTTAAAGAAGTCACTTATAGATGAAACGACAAAACGTTGTTAAAATAGAGTACTCTGATATTCATTGTATCGTTGTCCTTTACTACCCCTTTGTTTTCTTCGTTTTCACACGACATTGAAGGCATCCTAATTCCAAATAATCCAATCGGAGATGGAGACTAATACATTGTTAAAGAAACTCTTGCTATAGAATCGATTAATCGCATCTTGTAGAACAAATTCTAGGTATAAAAATTGTAGTCAAATTGTTGTTGAAAATATTTAGTCGAGCAATCCTGCCTATTCCAACTTCTCATGGTACTGTAGTGTTGGCAAATATACACAATTTTAAATCAGATATCTTTTTTTGAAAACTCATGATAACTTCTACAGTAAAATGAAAAGCTACGGTTTAATATACACCTTAAACTGTATCACTGATTCCCTAAGCCAGTCGATGTCTGAGTTATAAAGAAATATATAGCCTACTATAACGCTCTCACAAACGTAACTTCTGATGATTCAAATCTAACATAATCTAAAGCATAATTCGGTACGGAAAATGGCATTTCTTGATCAACTAAATTCTTTGCCTTAATTTGTACCTGTGTGTAAATTATGCAGTTAAGCATAAATTACCTTCTTCAATTATTGTTTATATAAGCGAGATGTGTGGACTAGATATATAGGGAAGTTAACGCTGCCTCTGTTGTAGTTTTGTACGTTTTATACTTCGCGATACTTAGCCATGCATAGATAATTGAATTGTGTACTGACTTTCTCTCTGTTGTGGTGGAATAAAGCCAAAAAAGGTTGGCTTTGCTGTGGAAGTCTGGCAGAGCATAACAGTTTGTAGTCGCGATTTGTATTTTCTTCTTTGTCACTCTTTCAAGGCCAAGAAATTTTGTCAACTTTTTGGAAATGACATAGAAGCTGCTAGCAAGACCTTGACTTGTGGCTGTATTATGATTACTTGCTTTTACGTGTCAGATACGCATTAAACATGAAACTGAATTTTCTTCATCAATGTTAACAACTGATTTTAGGCATGGTAACATACAGCTTGGACACGGATAGCCTGCTACCTAACTACTGTGCCTTAGTAGGTCGCTTCGCACTTTCTCTTTTAAAGAAGCTAATCTTGGCCATCCTCGGATTTCTGTGAACATTAAGTTTTTCCCACCGCCACCTCTATCGCTTTCATTTCGCTCTCGTTAGGGTTCAAACGACTTTTTCAAACATTCTTGTCTATTTGTCGCCAAATAATATTGTCCGTAAAATAATAGAAACTGATGAGTAAGAGAATTACCCCCTGTGATGACGCAGCAGGGGAGGCAAGAGCAATGAATGTGTTTCGTTAAACTCTGGTGGTGGGGGGCCAGAGTTCTCAGTTTATATGCATGACAGGGGCGCAGAGAAAAGTTGCTAGCAATAATCCTTAGTGGTTTTATTGTGCACTTGTCTTTGAAGCATTTGCTCTAACACGCTGTATAGCGAGTGATAATTCAGCCTCCCGTATTTTGCAATTCATATTTGAAATTTCTTTGGTTAATGTCCCGTGGACAAAATTTGTGTTTCGCAAATTGATATGGTTTTGTTCTTGAGATGTCGAAAATCAACCTACCTACAGCACTTCAAGGAAACAAAATACTGTTCGAAGCATACTTGCTTGTTTCAGTATTAATCAAGGTGTACTTAACAATTAAATCCTTACAGTGTAATGCAAAATATTCATAAGGAATCAATTTTATATGTGAAAAAGACAAAAAAGATTATTTTCAAATTTTAGGCATATCCTTGTTTGATAAAGGTTGGCTGCTAGTGTCGATGTTAGGGTTTGTAGAAGTAGTTAAATAGGAGTACGTTTTAACAGTATGATTCTGCTCCATAAATATCAAAATTCTAAAGAAGAACTGATTTCTTCAGAAAATTAAAAAGTACTTATTGTCATCTAAATGTGTTCCGAATTTCCAGCCCCTAAACATCTTGCTGATCTGAAGAAAACAGACGGAAATTTACGTAATCCCTCTAATGAGCTAACACAATGTCCTAAAAAAATTCGAACAGAAAATTAAATTAAGCTGTAAAATCTCTGATTATTTCTGTTTTTAAAAAATTGTTTGTTCTTATGTCAAATAGAATAATAAGGGACGGAGAAAATTTAATATTAATGCCAGTTAATTAATTGAATGCTGATTGATCAAAACCTAGTTTCTGATAGTGTATGTTGTCTTCCTGATATCAAAGTGATAAAGTTACTTTTGTTTACAATTATGATTCATATAAAGTTCCAATAATTCATTAATTCACTGCAATGAAAAACTCAAGTTTATAATGAACTTTGACATTCCACATGAATCATAACACTGATTATTGATAATGTTGTAATTTTCATTCTTTTTAAGGTAGCCCTTAGCTAAATTTTAAGCACGTACAGCAAACATCTACGTGAAAAACTAAATTTATTGAAAAAAATCATAGCTGCCTAAAGTTTTTGCATTGTGGCATCCTGGATTTCGAGAAAAGCCTGTAACCCTGTCCGTCCGTGCCCTGTCCGTGAATTGACGAGTCATTAAAACACCCTAAAACCTTAGTCCTGATTCTTCTATAGTTACTGCTATAAAACAATTATTAAAGTTCAACAATCTTTATATTTTCGAAAACCAAAAGTACCAACTTTTTATTTAAAGCGACCGCTATAAAACAAGTAGTTTGTTACACTTCAATCTAGTTTGCATTAGGGTATTTGGAGAGTGCGGGTGTGAGGTCTGGAAAGCTTGCTTTGTAAACAGCCGAACTGGGTTTTATGATAGCGCTGGGAATATTTGACAACTTCTCTTTACCACAGTCACGAGGCCCACCCAGTCCATACGAGGGAAATGGAGGAGAGAGACACTCATGAGTTCTGTCGTTTGGACTGTAGGTGTGTTTGAATAACTCGGCTTTATCACACCTGTCTTACGCTGAATATGCTTCAGGAACACGTGAAGAGTGGAAGTACTGTGGTCTTTTAGCCACTTTCACTTTAATTCACCGAGTAGGTTATTTATCTCGAAAACTAAAACTTTTGACATAGGAAAAGAGCCTTTAATCACATTCGTTACCATTTGCAATTATAAAATAGTCT
>JAAAKL020008904.1:0-15517 GCA_010016065.2 Carybdea cf. marsupialis auct. non (Linnaeus, 1758)
CGATTTTGTACTCTGAGGAGTGTCAGACGAAAAATGCTTTTCAGTACTAAAATGTTTTCGCTATTTCGTGCAGTTTTCAAAAGCGTCTTCATTTGATACCGGTTAGGAAAACGTTTCAATGTAATCGCAAGGTCAATCCGGCATAATGTCAACGGGGCCTTACTGCGTGGGCTATAGCGTGGAACGTCGTAGTCGAGGGAGGAATCGTCCAGTTATCGAGACGAAGGAATAAGATTTTGAAAAGATTTTTTACATTTTCTAAACTCGGATAATGTGATTGCTACCGAAGTCGCAATGTTAGCGGCCAGGCTTTGGTTGAAGGTGTTCCATGCCATCCTGACATGTGGGCTCCCTGTGTTATCCGGGACTTTTTCATTGAGAAAAATTCTGTCAGCCATTTTGAAAGTCAGGTTCACGAACTCAAGTGAACGCAGTAAATATTTCCAATAAAGCTTTATTCAGTATTGAAAGCTAATACTAGGAACAAGAGAAGTAAGTAGCACTGTATCATAACGATATTTTGTTAATAGATGATAATATAAAGGGATGAGATGAAAGCAGTCGTGCACTGACGACACATGATTTTAATGATACAAGGAAACTGCATAACTTCCATAACAGCGAGAACGATATCACATCATGCATACGGTACTTGATACAAGTGGTAGTGCCGTGTTGTTTAGTCCTGGTGTTAAATTAACCAACACTTTGTAATAGATTTAACTTCCATGTCAGAATATTATGTTGTAAAGGTTTGTCACATTTTTGAATGGCAAAGAAAGTAAAATTGCCGCTGAAGGGATTGCGTACCGGCAACGTGAAATCCGAATACTTCCCATCCTATAGACCACACTGAGCTTCCAGTATTGTTTCAACAACAGTTTTAACACAGGTTACGTGGTGTTGACAACCAGGTCTGTGTAAAAAATTTACACGCTTTAATTTTAGGTGAATAGATAAGGTGAAAAGATATACACCTATGTGAGGCATAGTGAAAAGTCGATTGCGACACCAAGATTCCACTCAGCGTTTCAAGATAATTTTGTTCAAGGAATCGATAGTGAGAATAGTGATTAAAGTTACGAAGATTTTGTTCTTTTGTTTAAATGTCACAGAAATTTGATAAAACAAACTTGTAACAGTTTTTTGTATGAGCTTGTAATAGTAAAAAACAATAGCTACTATACTAATAAGGTCAATTTGAATGCGAGTGGGTGTTATGTCACTAAAAAGTTCACTTAGTTTTAAGGCCTATGGGTACAGTGAGGGTTTGGGTTACGATTAGAATTAGTGACAGGATTAGGGGTTGTAATTTCATTAGTTTGCTACATCAATTCCAAAAATTTACAAGTACAGGCTTGATTGTTATTATTATTTAATTTTTTTATGTTTTCCCCCGCTACCTTTAACGTCTTCCCCCATTCATGTGGTTTGACAATGCCCATATACATGGGACTTGTTTCTGGTGCAGTGAACACTTAAGACCAGATGCCTTTCCTGATGTCACCAATGGCCTTGCCAGGATTTAACCCTGACCCTCTTGACCCACTTGATCTGAAGGTGAGGAACTTATCCACTAGGCTGCGGTGGTTCTATAGATAATTTAAATAGATATATAGATTTATTTAAATAATTTAAAACATGAAATCAAATTCATCTCCTTGTCCATTTGACCAGGTCAGCACAATTATTTTAAAGAAATGTCCAATACTTAGGACAATGGTTTGGAAACTGATCACTAATGCCACGTCAAGTAACACCTTCCCAAAAACTTTGAAACATAGATTGACATTATCAGCTCAGAAAAAAGGATTGTCTGAGAATCCTGAAAACTTTCGTTCAAATAGCTGACAAAGCATTATGTGTAAAGTGTTTCTAGGTACAGGTTTTGTAGTCTGAGTAATGGAGACACAAAGCTGAGGGTAGATGATATTTTGATGAGTCAAAGTTGATAACAATAGGAAATAGTTGCCACAGTATTAGCTGTAAATTTGATACAAGAATCAAAATCCAGAATGAATCAAAACACAACAAGTCTATATGTTCCAGGGACGATATAAAGATAGGATTACATTCCAATGTATTATAAAGAGCACTGTTCAAAATATTGCAAACCCCTGATTTGGAGGGGTCTTTAAAGTGTAATCTAAATTCCGATGATTTCCTTTTCTGGTACAAAGATACAAACTTGCTTCATTAACAAAATGAAGTGGAGTTTCCTTGAATACTGTACAGTGATAGTCAGTGATCAGATTGTTGAAATTTTACTATTTTGAAAAATGGAGTATTGCTCATCTATCTCCTAGTATTGATTTTGCACTCTCATGTAAGGACATGATTTTTCCGTGGAAATTTGTGTACTGTGTACCATTCTGCTTTCAGTTGCTTGGCCACAATAAGATATGTATTTATTGATTATTATTATTGATTAGATGTGTTTTTTAAATGATTACAACCCAGTATATTATAAGGAGTGCATTTTTGGATACCTGGACAACCTTATTGTCCAAAAGTGCAACCTTTTAGGCTTCAAATGAATTGCAAATTTCATTCACTTGTACATAATAGAAAAATATGTTCTTTCTAGACTTCATCATGCCCCTGACTAGCTATTGCTTCTTTTAGTTTTATGTAAAATTCATAAGTGTACATATATTTGTTTATTATTAGGATTGGAAGCTGTGACAATACATAATGTCAGCAGAAAATGGCCCCATTGGCATGGGGCCAATGCCTTTCTCTCCAGAAAATATACAAGCTTTACAAAGAGTAAGTAGATTGTCAATTGTTTCTTTTCATAACAATGTAAGCATGGTTTCATTTCATGTATACTTTATATAAGACACTGTTAGAATTGGGCATTGAAATATATTGAAGGAGTACACATCTCTAACAGCAGTGTGAAGACTAACTAATGATGTTTTGAACCAATAGCACAGAGCATTTAAACCGCAAGTTTAGAGATGCCCATGATGTGAAGTTGTTGTATGATAGAAAATGTTATTATAAAGAAGCATACAAATAGCTTTTGAAGGAAATTACATATGGGAAATGTAGTGTCAGCATGGCATGCCTTCTTGACACTTAAGCCTCCCATGAAGGGCTCTTTAGATTTTAAATCATTGATCTTATGTGCTATTGTATCTATGCTCATGCTATAAAATGAATGGATTTCATTTGAAGTTGACCACTAAGCACATCATATTCTAACTCCACCTATCTTACACTTAAGTAGGCCTAAAGCCTGATGCACACAAAGAAGAACTGATGCAGGTAGAGGAGACTGAGTATAGTTAAAAGTTATGTACAGAAGGGAAACCTGGTTACAAATTCATAAAATTATGTATACAAAGAGCTATTTCATCAGTCTTGGTTAATTCTAGAACTATGAAGTGCTAAAAACACTGAACATGGAACCTGTCCTTTGGCATAGGATTCTTCTACATGTAACATAAGAAGGTTATGGAAAATCAGAACCTATAAATCAAGCAGTTTTTGTAAATAGTTTTTAATTCACAATCAATGACTTCACATCAATAATCAATTGCTACAAACGAAAGGAAACAGTCCAATCTGTAACAAGGCTGTTTTCATCATAGTATCTACTTTGACGTATGCGTTCAACAAGGAAATTCAAATAATCGTAAAAACAGTCTAAACTGTGCAAATTGGTAAGGTCCCTAGAAATATCAGTAAGAATATTCTTGTCATTATCCATTACCCATCCCAGCCCCTATCACATTTCTGTAAAAAATTGCCCTTCCCTATATATGAAAATTTTGAGGACCAAAAACATACACCTTTTTATGAAATAGATATTATCAGTGGAGCTGCATTATGCTCATTGACATTTTCATTTCAGTCTTGATTATTGTTTCAATGAACCTAGTAATGTGTTTCCTGTTATCTATGTTATTTAAGGCGTGTTTTTAGAGAGGCTGAGGATATGCTCAAGGCATGCAATATGAAGATACACAAGGGGAATTTCATTTTGTCAAAACTTTTTGATTGATTCATTTACAGAGAAGTTATGTGTACAGATCTGCTAAAGGATGGTGTGTTTTTAGAGAGGCTTAGGATATACTCAAGATATGCAATCTTCTGATTGATTCTTCAAAAAGCTTCAACAAAATAAAGTTCACTCAATGTATTTTCAAATTCTGTAGTACCAACATATTCTTATGAGTCTGTCAACTTTTTCTTTATTGGTACTGTGCTTCCAGGAGAGTGAATACTGGAAACAATTTTAATCATTATGTTTTCAAAATTAGTGTCAATCATAACTGCATAAACAGGTATGGAAATACTGTTGAAGGACCTGCGCATGGTGGGGAGGATGTTTGACCTGGGCATAACCAGACTGTTATCCAGCACCAGGTTACCCTAGTAAAAAGCTTCTCATTCTTTTCTTTCTACTTTTTCCAAAGTAACACGATACCTTGAAGTGGCAACCCAGCCTTGTATTGAGTGAAGGAGAAAGAATCAAAAAACAAAAACAAACAAGCAATCTGTTAAAGATATACAATAATTTTTGCTAAATGTGAGCTACGATTTGCTTATTGTGTACAAGTTTAAAAGTTGTATTTTTATATTTTTTATGTCATATTCATTACATTATATAATAAACATAATTGTAGGTACTTGTAGTACAGGTAGGGCTTTAGTATAAAATATTTTCACCTGGTATTGAAAGCTGATGTTTGATTGGCTGTAAGGGTTCTTTGAAGTACCAGTGTAGGGTCAAATTGTGTACTAGAATGGTAACTGCTCTTTCGGAGCATTTAAGGTAAAGTATTTTCACAGGGATGCTTCATAATGTCAAGAGACATCCTTTTGTGATGTGCCTGAGGTAGAGAATGCTTTAAGATGCATTGCATTATCAACCGTAACCCATTTGTGCAATTTGACGAACATACTTGATGTCAGGCCAGTCAGTTTTATCAGGCTGTAATTTTGATTAAGACGTGAAATTTGTTCCACAAGATTTGTTTTTAAGGGCAAGTTTCACTGTATTTTAACTGTTAAAGGCATAAACTGTTTACCCTTTGACATTAGGCTTTGGAGGCAATGCAAGAGAGAGGAATGGAAAATGATCCCAGGTATGGACAGCTGATGGCTATTGCAAGGTCAAGAAGAGCAATGATGGCACAGAGTATGGGTCAAGGTATGATGATGGGAGGACCAATGCAACCACAACAACCACAGGAAGGCTTTCCATCTATGATGGGAGGGCCAAGGTCTGGTATGGGAGGTGGGCCAGGAATGCAAGGCATGGGCCAGATGCCTTCACAAGGTGCTATGCAAGGACCACCAGGGCTGTCAGGCCCACCACCAATGTCTGGTCCCCCAGGTATGGGAGGTGGTATGGATATGGGACAGGGCTTCCCTTCCCAAGGACCAGGACCCATGCAGCCAATGATGAACCAAAGCAGTTCCACAAGGAATCCTGCATTCACTAATGATATGCTGCATCAGTTCCGGGCACAGATAATGGCCTACAAGCTCCTATCAAGGAATCAGCCTGTGCCAGATAACATCATTAGTGTAGCAGTCAGTAAAAAGCATGGTGGTAACCTGATGTCACCAACTCAAGGTGTGTCACCTAGTTCAGTACCACAAAATATTCCAAGCTCAAGTGGACCAGCATCTAAACAGTCAGGTGCACAATCCTTTGGAACATTACCAGGTGGTATGTACATATTCATAGTTTCACGTCAAAAACCATATCATTTTGTAGTCATATTATAAGTACTAAAAGCACAACCACCATCGTTATACCATTATCATTGTTACCCTTGTCTTTTTTTAACTTCAGTGCCATAAATTTATTCTGTAACTTTACAGAGAAATCAGCTTCAACATTGCACATATCATTCTCACTGTTTTCACCCATTACGATGGGGACAGCAAGATCTTATACGAGTGGAGTTGGTACAACAACAGTACAAATGATAATAATCATCAGCATCATCATCATCACCATTGTTGTTATTGTTGGCATTACGTGATTACCCATATGACTTACTCCTTATGTTAGTTAACCAAAACAAGGTATGTCAGCAGTGGGCACTTGATCTTTTCACAGCCTTTAAAATGTGTAATTAAGGCATTAGAGTGGTCTTTAGTGACTCTAGGTTTGTCAGTAGAACTAGTGAAGAATATCAGCAAGTAGATCATTTGATATGTATTTTGATGATATGTTGCAAGTGTTTTATCTATTTTCATGAAAACTGTTCGTCTTTCTTATATACATACATCATGCGTCTGGCGGTTTCTGATGTTTGGAGGATGTATGTCTCTCTACACTTTGAGCAGGTAGAGGAACGTATGTCTGTTATATGGTAGTTTAGTTTTGCTAACTTTCATGTCATTTTAGGTGCTTCAAGTGCCAGTGCACCACAATCCAAGCCATCACTGAAAACTGCAAGCCCCAAGGCAACCCCCAGCCCACAACCACAGTCATCATCACCTGCTACTCCAGCCACACAGACAGAGCAGTCAACTACAACTACAGCCCCAGCCCCAGCCCCAGCAGCTACAACAGCCACTACTGTTGCCTCGTCAGCTGCCCCTACCACCACTGTCCTGTCTGCAGTGCAAAAGCGTCTTCCAAGCCTGAATAGCCCTCCCAAACCACGCTTAGCACCAATACCAAAGCCAACAGGACTAGATCCAATTGAGATTCTAAGGGAAAGAGAGTATAGGTATGTATATGTTTTATTAACCTTGTGCCGCATGCACTTGGTACTTGATTCCTCAATAATGATTCAGCTATAAATATTCAGCCAGCTTTTATTGTCATCTTCCAAAAGTGCAGTTCTCTCATGATCTCATGCCATGTCTGTGATTTTCACTTCTTGTATTGCTTTTCATTAATCTATCTTGTAACTTTTCTTACCTAAGAAATGTTAATTTTTTATGGTTTAAATAATTTTTTAAAATAGTCCTTTTTTGAACTGAGCAGCTCCGCCCTTTCTTACATTGTTATATACATACATGTCGCACCAGAGTGAAAAGCCAGTGCATTCGTATTTCGATGAATAACATGTTTTGCAACATGCAACTGTATGTAACACAGGAGCAGCCTATTTGTGGGGATTTGTTATTCGTAATTTAACGTTTAACTTTGCAATATGTCAACTTGACCGCTGAGAAATGGATATGACAAAGTGTACTTAATTCTGCCTTAATTTTTGATAACTTACACATAGTAAAATCGTGAGGTCAAATTTGCATGAAGTTGAGGAGACCAGATGGGGTCTCCAGCTGCAAATATATTCTTTAAGTCCTTCACCAAATTTAACACCGTGATAACAATAACCGAGCTATTAAATCAGTTGAAATAAAGTAAAAACCCAACTTCCTTCTTTTGAACCCCCTCTGGGGCCGATTGAAACAGGAATTGATAAGTGTACAAACGGCACCTGATAAGGGCCTGGGACCTACAAACGTTCCAACTACCATAAGAGGGCCAGTGTCAGTTCACAGAGAGGATATACGTTGAGGAGACCAACAGTTTTATTTCTTGTCCCCCAGACTCAGAATACTTCGTAGGCCAAGTACTTAAGTTGCTCTCGTATAAACGAAGCATTGGTTTCACTTGTTGTCAGACCATTAGTAGGGAAAGCAGCAGTCAAAATTGTGTGGCCGTGTCGAAGGGTGGATGCAAATCCATCTACGTAAGGTTGCTTAGTCTTAAAGTCACCAAAATTATCTTCGCTTGGTATCCAAAATAATTTACGGTTATTGCTACCCACTGTAGGATCCAGTCAAGAATCGTAAACAGAGTAAAGGAGTTAGAAGGATTTCCGGGAACAATACCTGATGACATGAGAACTAAAGCACTGATAGAATTGAAGGCTCTTCGTCTGCTTAATTTCCAGAAACAGGTAATTTTTATATAAAGTGAGAGATTGTTATTGATTAGATATTGAATAAAACTAGTTTTATGATGCCAGAGGTGTTTAAGAGTGTTTAACTTAATGCCAGTAATCTGCTAGAGCAGACATGGGCAGCCTCTGCTCCATGCGCCGCTTCTTTCTGGCGAGGCTCTTCATCCTGGCTAGCGGATTACTTGAAAATTGTATGCTAGACGGTTCATGAAAGATTTTGAAGATTTTCTGTCCAGCCCGCGGATAGTTACGGGTATAATTAGTCACTAATAATTGATGGTGATATAGGGGCGTTTTTAGTACTGGTGATTGCCTAATTTGACCCCTTGACTTCTCTGCCAACCGATGATCCGGCCCGTTACCAGTTAACGTTTGCCCAGCTTGCACTAAAGCACATTAAGATGATCCAATTCTTCGGAAATGAAAACTTCTGAATTTTGTTGGTATCTGTTAGTTATTTTCTTAAATCAAGTAGTTATTTTGTTGATTAACTATTTGCCTCTGTGTTGCATCATAAACAGTTTGTTGCTGTTGCTATTTAATGTTTGAACCTGAATGGTCACGATCAGAATTTTTAGTCAAGGAACGTTATTAGAGAGTCGGGATTGTTAGGATGCTAGTATATTACTAAGCGTCATTTATTTGGCAAACCTGTAACTAATGATGTTACTGGCTTATAGTTATGGCTTTACGTATACAGGATGGTGAAGAGAGAGAACTGTAACAGTAAAACGTGAAGATCTCTTCCCGCCAGTGACCGCAGCTTGAGATCCTTAGTGTACTAAATTTCATAGAGTTGCGTTGTGTATTAGTTTTCAATGCATATTGCATCTAAAGCTAAGTGGCCCTTGTGTGAAGTTGTTTACTTGCAGCAGTATAGATTAAATTATTTTTTTTTGCAGTTGCGAACGGAGATTGTTGCGTCAATGCGCCGAGACACCACTCTAGAAACTGCCCTTAGCTCAAGGGCATACAAGAGAAGCAAGAGACAAACATTAAGAGAAGCAAGGTATGGTGTAGCTTCTGTTTAGGTTGCAAGTAATATCTCGTAAAACGGAAATGCAAGAGTCTATCCGCAATCTTCTCAAATCTGGCCTTACTTGAGAGACACTAGGGAGGCAAGCACATTTTTCACCAAAATCCTCTCTTCTAGCAATGTAATTGGTTTATTGATTTTCTTTGATTGACAAGGTGGAACGGTGTATTGCTGGCAGCTCTAATTATTTTGCGTTCAACCAAGACGAACCAGGCCGTCTATAAGATGTCTGCTCACTCATGCTCCATTGTGAACCCCCTCGTATTCATAGCATGAAATGAAGACTTCCCCATTCTAAGGTGTCCGTATTTGAAAAGACGGCACCCCCACCCTTATACGGGCTTGCCCAACATTCAAAGACGACGTGATTACTATTTACTTTTCGAAAATATTTATCGGTCGTACTCTTCGGATGTACAGGGTTCGGATAACCGAGGATACACTGTATCTTGAGACATTAATTTTTAGGCTATTTCGGCTTTATCATTTTTGACGGGTGATGTACTACGACCCTGTCTCACCTCAATCAAAAGCAGGTGACTTGGTATCATGATGAAAGCTGCCATCGTAAAGAATTGAATGCAGCATCTTGACGGTCTAAACTTAAGCAGTGTTGCTAAACACTTGTTGAACTGTTCATTCAAGAGCAGACACATAACTGATTATTATTAGAAGGGGGCGGCAAAGACAATAATTTGACCTCCCCCAAAGGACGTAACCACTGTCTTATTTAGTTTAAAACTATATGACTGATATAAAGATATGTGTGAATATCAGGTTTCATAGGGACTATTGTTACTTTGGACAGGTTAACGTTTGCTCCCTGCAAGTGCCATTGCTCCTCTGCGGGGTGGCCATCGTCCAGTTTGCTAAACACATCAGCATCAGGAATAAGTTTTTATATGGAAACAGTACAAATTATTCTGACACTACCATTGCCAAACTTTGCAGTTATCTTGATATATCGTTGATGAAGTGATCGTTATTTTCTGAATCAGGATGACTGAAAGACTAGAGAAGCAACAAAAGATGGAACAAGAGCGTAAGAAGAGACAGAAGCATTTGGAGTATCTGAATGCTGTCCTTGCTCATGCCAAAGAATTCCGTGATTATCATAGATCAGTGCAATCGCGAATCAGCAAAGTCAATAAGATTGTTATGACGTACCATGCCAACTATGATCGCGAGAAAAAGAAAGAAGAAGAGAGGATTGAAAAGGAGAGGTTGAGAAGGCTGATGGTAAGGACAGTTCTGGTCCGCCTAATTATTGCCACTTCAAAGATATGTTTAGAGTATTTGCTATACATGTTTTTTGTTTTCTATATAAACAGGAAGAGTTAGTGTCACTGCAAGGCATAGAACGATGTTTCTGTAGTGCAGGGGGGTTGATGATTAAATTGTGTACTATGGGCAAGCCACATCCAGTAGCCTGAGACGTGCAGAATCCCATCTGTAGGCCATGGTCGGAAGGAGGCGTTGTAGCCAAGCCCGGCAGTAAAGCTGAGTGTATCTGAGCCTCTGTTGGGAGTCTTGTGCGTCAGTATGCAGTATTTTATTGCACTCTGTAGCCTCGCTTCCATGAAGCAGCTATTGGTCTGTTGCAAACGTGAGTAAAGTAGACTTACAGCTGCATTAATTCTTCTATTTGGTTAAAATGCAGGCTGCTTTGACAAGAGGTTAAGCAGCTCCAGATCTTAACAAGCGTCTGGACGCCCGTTTAATACTTAGTAAAGTGTACTTAAGGAATGTCTGTTAGTCTTTATTTGGGTATTTGTGATACTTGATACCGAGTGTTAACCCCGATAGCAAGACTGTAACCTACGGCAAGCTGACCTGAAGATGATCAATTCTGAACAGGATATCAGATCTTTTAGAGAAATGTAACATTTATAAACAGTATTGAATGCTGGGTATGTTAAGTCTATATATAAACATCTATACAGAAACAAAGTATCTTTTGTAGATACGTAATGATCTCATTAAAGATGTTGGAATGGTTTGATTTTTAACCAAGTATAATTTGTGACAGTTAAGCAAGGTTAATACTTGATTAAACCCTACTGTTCAACAACCCCCGGCCCAAAGTGCCCGAAGTTATCAGTCTCTCGTGTCATAAAAAAAGATACATTCAAATATGACTAAGGGAGCTAAATTTCTAGTTAATTGAAGATTTACGTTAATGCGATAAAATCCAATATTTTTGATAACGCCGACAGTGCTTGTTGGGAAAACGAGTATGATATTTCAAACGGGGGAGCATCTATTTATTGTGTATGAAGACGACATTTCTCAGGTTACCCTGCTCGACTTGATAATGGATAACGGTACTAGTCATGATGAAGGTAATGAAGTAGAGTGTTAAAAAAATACAAGTTTGCATGCTGAACATCATTGCTTTGGCAGAGTTGAAGCCAAAAAGGAAACTAATTTGTGTGGTGTTCCCATGTATTACCTGTCGGTATATTTATTACTTTTTTTCGAAACCTTGCATACTTACCGAGTAATGCACACTTCCTTCGCTATTTATAACCCAAGACGGAAATAGGCAGTTGTGTTTTTGTATAGTTTTATCAGTACTTTACCAATTACCAATTTTATAAGCGTCCATCCTAAACGTCATTTTTGATTATCAGGAATGCAGGGTTTCGTCAAGTATTCAATACAACGTATAGAATTTATACCATACACATTCCAAGAGAAGTAGACGACTGAGATTTTCCTTTATGTATGTAGTTATGTACTTTTTTCTTCTTGTGAATAGGCCGAGGATGAAGAAGGCTACAGAAAACTTATCGACGAGAAGAAGGACAAGCGTCTGCATTACCTCCTGAG
The DNA here is from genome assembly GCA_010016065.2 of Carybdea cf. marsupialis auct. non (Linnaeus, 1758). Classification (NCBI taxonomy): domain Eukaryota; kingdom Metazoa; phylum Cnidaria; class Cubozoa; order Carybdeida; family Carybdeidae; genus Carybdea; species Carybdea cf. marsupialis auct. non (Linnaeus, 1758). Next base: position 11,761 of record JAAAKL020008904.1, read on the forward strand.
CCAGACAGATGAATATATTGCTAGTATTACAGAGCTTGTTGCCAAACATAAAGAGCTTGTTAAGAAGAAAAAGAAGAAGAGCAAAAAGAAGAAGGAGGTGGATATCTCGGAATTTGAAGATGAAGATGAACGTGTCCAAGTTATTGACACAGTCACTGGTCAGGTTCTTACCGACGAAGATGCACCTAGAGCTGGAGACCTTGAGCAGTTTCTGTTGGAGCACCCAACGTAAGACAGGTTGCCTTTATTTTTTGATTTCTGCGTAACTCGTATTGAGAAAACTCATGCACTCTGCAGATTCTGCGGCAGGAAGTAAATAATGTATCTCCAACTTTATGTCTTTGAATGATGTTAGGTATCTATTATAGTAGACTTGCTGATGGTACAATGCAATAAAACTGCATGGTGCAGAGAATTCATTTTAGTATTTAAATGCTCTTTTCGTCTGATACCTCCTTGGAGTACAAATTCGTCAGAATATGAAACTAATAAGGGAATCCAAAAAGTTATACCCAACTGTGTATCGGTCAGAACAGCAACAGCGTGACAGTCAGAGTTCTGATTGGCTATTTCGAAACACAGTTGGGTATAGGAATGTTTGATTTCCTTCTTAATTTCATATTCTGACGATTTTGTTCTATGAGGAGTATCAAACGAAAAAGCTTTAAACTACCAGAATGAACTCGCTACACCATGCAGTTTTATAGTATATTTTTGTACCAGTATCACCATCGTATGTAAGGCGGCTTGGTGTTTATCAGGGTCAGTATCCTCTACTGAGAAGTTCACCTTGACTTTTAGATCCTCTTTTCCCTAAACGGGATCAGTCAATTTCAATAGGACAGAGAGACAAAATAGCCTAAACTTTAATATGTAATTATCTTGTGACTCTAGTAACATGAGGGATGTTTTATCGTGCGCATGCTACTAAATGCATGTATTTTGCTTTAAATGGACAAATTGAAGAGCCGATATTTGTAGGGAAGGCATTTCATCATTGCTGATTAATTCTATAACTCTATATATTGGGATGGACACTGTAAGATAGTACCTGTACCTTGGCAGAAGAACATGCAACATTAGGACGTTACGGAAAACCAAATCAAGCAGTTTTTGGAAATAATTGGCATTGACAATAAATGACTTCACACCAAAACGCCATAGCTACAAATGAAAGGAAGCCATCCTATCCCGATCAAAACTGTTTTTCTCATAAAATTTATCTGAATGTATGGTTCCAACAATGTTATTCACGTAACGGTGCGACCTATCTCTAAAACACTGTTGTAGTTATGTATATATTATTATTCTGCCCCCCAGTCAGCCAATCATTCTGCCCTCTAACATTACAAAAATGACTTGCCCCCCCCATGCATGAAAATTCTACGGAAATAGTTTTTTCCCCAGTATCAGCAGGGCCTAGACGATATAAAACGTCGGTACACATGAGCTCTAACGAGATAATTGGATATAAAGTATCTTGTGAAAAAATGCATCTCATGACACATCCGCAAGAGATGGAAAGCAAAGGAGAGAGTTGCACTTCAACCTTGGAAATGAAAGTCAAGTAACATTTGTTGTAGCATCGGTCATCAGAGACTTAAATTTCCCACACCCACACCCATCCCTAAGAGCCTTGTATATTGGCATGATGATGAAATGACTTATTGATTCTTTGATCTTCATGTAACAGTTATCAGGTTCTGCCAAGAGAAGCAAACAGCTCAGATGATGATTCTGACAATGAAGCACATGCCGAGGAAACCTCTCGCTTGGAAGCAACGGTTACGACAGTTAAAACAGACGATTATGCAAATGATGATGATGACATTGTGTAAGTGCTGTGTGAAACCTCACTATGTTAACCTTGCGTTTTGCAGTTTTGTTTATTTTATACTTTAGATTCAGTAAGAGGCCAAGCTGACCGTCGAAGTGAGGCAATTTTAACTTTTTTATTATAAATCGTATAAAGCAGGACAAGGGGATGACTGGCAATGAATCCATTAAATCTAAATAGTACGATATAAGAGATGCCTTTTCTTTTTCTTGAGCAATGGCCAAATGATGAAAGGAATAAAACCAAGTATCATGGTGAACTGTCAGATTTTACCAAGGAATGGATCATTTCGAAAGTTAAAGCCCTCCCATAAAATTCCCCACTTGTGTGGGTACATCAATGCCTTTTCTACATCGTGTTTCCTACTTCTCAATATAAGGACTTTGTTCTCGGCAAGGTTCTAGAAATGTCGCTTTGGTCATTATAAAATGCTCTCTCCGTTCTATGTTAACAACAATATCGTCAAGAGAGTTTTTCCAAAATGCCCGCGTTCTTCTAGGTCTTATCCCAAATCGTCTTGGCCTTCGTATTCTTCTATGCTTTGAGAGACTGCAGTTGTTGGCTGCTAACGAAAGTTGACAGATTGTTTCAGCTCGTCGTTGATGGAACCGTTATTGCCAAAGAATTAATGCAATGTTTATCTGCAAAGCAGACAGCCATAACGTCAGCAACCGACGATCCAGAGGCATTACGTTTTAAAATTTTGATGTTCAACAGCGATCAGAGAGTAACTAGAACGTAGATTATTAAAATGTTCGGTGTTTTGAATTTTTGGCACCGTTTTTGTAATAGGCTTATTGAAATTGCCTCATGTGGGCGATCCCCTTGGCTTCTTATTGAATACGGCATGAAATTCTTCCGTTTTCCGGTGTTTACATTGAAAAGACTGATACCGTTTTCAAACGATTCCGTTTCAAAGGCGTCTTCATTTGATGCCGGTTAGGAAACCGTTTCAGTGTAAACGCAAGGCCAATCCGGCATCATTTTGTTAACAAATGATGTAAACGGGGCTTTATGCACTGCGTTATAACGGACTTTTTGACAATTTAATATGAAAATCTTCACCAGGAAAATGTAATGCCGTAACTGACAAACAAACAGATGAGATTTTATTGATATGAACTTATACAATCATTACAAGAATTTAGCATGGCACTAAACTGATGACAGCACCTATTGCCTTTCTTGTGAGTTTAACGGACGCTTAACAATTACATAGATGTTTTTGTAGGTCACTATTTCTTTTTGGTGTATTGTTTAAAGCTGAAAGGCAATTACTTGTATAAGCGCCAAATGTACTTTGCCCGTCCTCTACCTCTACTACTTCTTTGAAGTTTGGTTTGCACCTCTCCTCGACTGCACCCATATTCCTAAGGGTGTAGGAATGGTTCATAACAAAAAAATAGCTGAAGTTAAAGTGTAATTTCAAATCCTCTATAAAATTGAACAATATTAAATAGATAGAAATTCGTTTATAGCTAAAAACCAATGAATTATGTAAATATTTTGCCATTTTAATTCCTAGGTCCCAGACGAACCAATCAGAAAAGAAAGTTCTTGACAGTCGCAACTATTACTCCATTGCACACAGTATCAGGGAAGAGATCAGAGAACAGCCTACAGCTCTTATCGGTGGTAAACTCAAAGAATATCAGGTATGTACCGAGACACCCGTAGGATACAGCTCCTTTTCAAAGTGTTGACTCCATGGAATTGTTTTGATATCAGATTGATTTTTGCTATAGAATGAAAGCTCCATAGTTTCGTTAGCCAGTGTTACAGTGGTAGTCCCACTTGGTACAGGTGGAAAATGCGTGTGATAATGCGATAGTAATGTAGTAATGTGGAGCGTGTGGCCGTGTGGTCTAAAAGCTTACTTTGAAAGCCACCGACCTGGGTTCGATTCCAGCGCTGGGAAGC
>JAAAKL020008905.1:1111-15516 GCA_010016065.2 Carybdea cf. marsupialis auct. non (Linnaeus, 1758)
GGGGGGGGGGAGGGGGGGAGGGGGGGGGGGGGAGGGGGAGGGGGGGGGGGGGGGGGGAGGGGGGGGGGGGGGGGGGGGGGGGGGGGGGTTGACGATGTGTGTAGAAGAGAAGACAATGCCAGTTGGCTGCAAGCTAATACATTCTCTTTAAATATACCAAAAAGTAGGTACGTTAAGTGAAATCAGAAGCTCGGAATTTTTTTTCGATCAGATAAAAGCTTTTATGCATTCAAGCGTTTATGAAGGGCCGAACATGATTACTAGTTCAACTTTTGACACGTTCTTCTCATTCACAGGATGCCAATCTGTTACTTTCCATTCATTTCATTTCAAAAAAGTCACGTTCACTCTCCCATGACATCACATGAAAGGCTCCCTATGTCTTCCATAACTTCATCATTGAATACTTCAATTCCAAATTCAATTACACAGCCTACATACATTTACCCAGGGTTGCGGTCTAGTCAATTCTCATCTAGTATAGATACAAGGGATCTACCCATTCCGACTATAATCACACCCAACAGAAGTGTTGGGGTCCGGCTCGTCAGGGCACTGGTTTGTCACATACAACCTATGGCCTTAGACATCCAAAACCCTTATCATGTTCAAGACTAGAAATTTAAGAGTTTAGTAGGGATCCAAACGAATAAATCAAATTCATGACAAATTGAAGGAAAATCCTTGAGTCACAAGTATCCAATCCCTTGCAAAGATTAACTAGGCTGATTGGTCAGTGCACAGGCAAAGCAAAGGAGTCTATCAAAAGCTGTGTTAATTTACCGCCTGATATTGGATATCAAGAAGCACAGTAAATGTTTTTGAATACTTTGTTGATGATGCCCAAATGCCGATGCTGGATACCCGATATTGTTGCCGATGCTCAAGTGAGTAAATCAAAAAGATTCAAAGATAAAAGCGGAAGACTCGTCAAACATGCTTTACCTTTCTCGTGTGATGGAAGATGTATGGCGAGTATTACGTTTTATGGGGGAAGTTTGTTCCAGCAGGCTAAATCACGAGGATACCATAAAAATAATGATGGAAAAGTGGCCAGTTGAACGTTTAAAAAGAAAGTGGGGAAAAGGTCGGGTATCTAGTGTTAAACAGTATACAGCCCATCTTCAAAGATTTCTTAGTATTCGTAGAACGACTTGGGGCGAGACTAAATAATTCTGATGGTGAAGACACACTCAGCGAAAGAAATGAACAATTGGCTAAATAGACCATTTGCGCAAGATCGAGTCACCTCATTTTGCAATCAAAAGTAGTGTCCAAAAATGTAACAGGAGGTACCCACCTTGCCCAAAGTATGATGGTGGCCATGGAATTAGGCAATGCCACGAGTTTAAGGGGTTAAAGCATAGTGGAAGGCTCCAAGAAGTAAAAGACTGAAACTGTGTAACCTGTGTTTAGCAGTTAGACATTTCAGCAAGGCTTGTAGAAGCAGGTTTCTCTGCAGAGTTAGTGGTTGTGGTGAAGAGCATCTGACCCTCATGCTTCCCTCTAGCAGCCATGAAACTAAGAGCACGTTATCACAAGGAACAACAGATGTTCACGTCAACTTGAGTCAAACTGTAACTGGGGAAGTAGAGTTTAAGTCAAATGATACAAAGCCCAACCAAGAAATAGCCATGGAGGCAGTGCAAACAAGTACCCCAAGAATTTGTTTCAAAGTAGTCCCAGTAAGAGTACAAGCAGCCAATGGTAATAAAGTATTGACATATGCATTTTTAGACAGTTAATCTGACAAGACCTTATGTAGGCCTACTGCTACTTTCGCCAATTCATTGAAGCCCCATACAAACCAATTTCTTATCAGGTGTCTACTACAAATTCTAAAAGTAAAGTGATTATGAAAGAAATACAGTTACGTTTAAGTCCATTAGGCATTGGTAAATGGCATGAAATAAACAGTATTTGGACAACAATATCGATCCCAGTAGCACAAACCCAAATGGCTAAGAAAAGTGATATCAGCAAATAGCCTCACGTATGTGACCTCCAAGTTCCAGAATCAGATCATAAAGAGGTGACCATTCTTATCGGCAGTGATCACCCAGAGTTAGTAGAAGCCAAAAAGAAATTCAGAAAAGAAGGCTAGAGATCCAATGGGGGGTTAGGACACTATTCGGATTGATAGTTTGTGGACCCATTGGAAATTTTAAACAAAGGGACAGAATTTTATGAATTTGTATGATCAACTAATGAAGAGGTAAGTCGACAGCTAGGAAAGATTTATAACTCGGACTTCTCAGGTTTTATATCAGATGTTGACGACACCTCATCAATAAAAAAAATAAAAAAGCCACAGAAATCATGACGAAATCTGACAATTTTGTAAATGAACACAATGAAATTGGCTTGCCATTTATAGATCTTCGAGAGCAACGAAATCTTCCTGACAGTTTCCCCATGGCATCAAGAAAAGACGTTTCGCGAAAGATCAAATATTTCACAAGCAATATTTGAAAGTGATGAAAAAAATGAACATGAGGGCTTATCAAAGCAGATATCGCAGGACCTGCTGCAATTATTGAAACTTTTTCGGTTTTTGCTCCACCATGCGGTGTGGGACCCTATGAAGCCTGAGGAACCTAGAGCCGTTTTTGATTGTGCTGCCAAATACGGTGGAGTCTCCCCTTATAACTGTTTACTAAAAGGGACAGAAAACTCCAGTACTTTGATAGGTACATTATATAGAGTTCGTCTGAAAACATTAGGGATAGCCGCTGACATTAAGAGAATGTTCCATCAGATTTATGTAACTCCTGAAGACCGAGGAGCCCTGTGCTGTCTATGGTGGCTAGATGGTACCTTCTCTAAAAGTCCCAAGGTATACCAAATTTTGATACATATATTTGGAGCTACATCATCTCCAGGCGTTTGTGGTTTTCCCCTAAGAGAAGCAGCAAGTGACTTTCGAAAAGATTTTTGATCACAGACTATTGATGAAATTTTTAATAGTTTCTATATTATTGATTCATTAACATCATTTGATGATGCTACAAACGCCATAGAGGTTATTACAGAGATACGTGTATTGCTGTGAAAAGCAGGGTTTAATTTAACTAAGTTTACATCATCTAGCCGAGACGTTATAGAAAAAATTCGGCAAGAGGAAAGGACACGAGCTTAAAAGGATCTTCAGCTTGATCACGACTGTCTCCCTGTGGAAAGGGCACTAGGTGTCAGTTGTAGAGACTGATTCTCTAAAGTTAGAAGTGGGACAGAAAGATTATGCACCAATAAGGCGGGGAGTGTTATCATCAATTGCAAGTTTTAATGCCCCGCTGGGAGCCGCCAACCCCCTTATACTCCCTGGGAGGGAATTGAATCAGGTTCTTGGCAAGTTGCATTTTAGGTGGGATGATCCATTACCATCTCATTTATTACAATGTTGGCATGAGTGGAAGGAAGGGTTCCATAATTTCAACTTTAAAATTCCACGATGTTACAGATCACCTCACTTCCATGACATTATCAAAACAGAGCCTCACCGTAAGTCACGGGTAAGGCGCAGTGCCAAATTTACGCTTCATTGATGCAAACAGTGACTTCCATGTTAATTTTTTGTTTGCAAAATCTAGGGTCAAACCATGGCGAGCAGGGTTCACAGTTCCTAAGCTTGAGCTTACAGCAGCAACTGTTTTGGTTAGTATTCATGAGGCTATTACGAAGGAGTTACGAAACCACTTTAGGATTGATGAAGACTTGTTCTGGACTGACTCTTTTATTGTCCTCAGATATTTGAAAAATAGATTGACAAGATTTATTCCACTAATAGAGTTGCGAAAAGTCGTGAGGCATCAGATGAGAATCGGTGGAGGCATGTGAGGTGAGAAGATAATCCAGCTGATTTGGCCTCGCGAGGTATTAAGCCATCGGAACAGGAGAAAATTAAGATGTGGATAGATTGGTCAGAATTTTTAAGAAAAGGGAAAAGCCAATGGCCAGTACAGCCCTCAGAAATATGCAGGGAATTGTGTCATAGAGATGACGGAGTGAAAAAGGCTACGGTAAATTCAGCAATTGTAAATCAAAGTTTTTGGAGTGAATTTATCAATAGATACTCGTCATGGGTGAAGTTAAGGCATTTAGTTGCATGGCTGAAGAGAGCAGTTGTAAAGTTCAAAAATCTGATCATGGGAAGTCATGATAAGTGTAAGAGTACAGCGTTGTTGAGAGTGGGAGAGCTGGAAGAAGCAGAAGTAATGATTATGAAATCAGTGCAGCAAGACGTTTTTGCCGTGCTAAGTTAAATAAAAGTAAATTGGTCTGTCTTAAGCCAGTGATTCATGAAGGTTTAATTAGAGTCGGAGATAGGTTGAAAACAGCTATGTTAACATTTGATACTCAACATCCAATAATAATTTTGCCATCAAAGCATCGTATCACAGAGGTTATTGTTGATCATTATCATTGTCGAAGTGGTCACGCAGGTACGCAACATGTTCTTTCAAAAGTGAGGAAGAGATTTTGGATTATAAGCTGACTTTCATCGTCCTCAGGAAGTGTCAAGAGTGCAGGCGTCAGTTTGCAAAAACAGGTGAGCAATTGACTGCACCATTGCCTTTAGTGAGAGTCTCATCAGATCGCCATGGCTTAGTTTTTTCATTTGCCGCAGTTGGCATTGACCTATTTGGCCCATTACATACATCCAAATTTATATCCACTTGCTCCAAAAGAAGTCCAGCCTTCAAGAGATATGGATGCATCTTGACGTGCTTACGATACAGAGCTGTTCACCTAGACCTTCCCAAGGATATGTCAACCGACAGCTTCATCAATGCCGTTGCCAGGTTTGTTTCTAGGCGTGGAGCGCCATGTTGTATTTACAGCGGTAATGGCTCGAATTTAAAAGGAGCGGAAAGAGACGTCGTGTGCGCACTTCCGACGTGGGACCAAAACAAGATTCGGAAAGTATTTACAGATGAATCTATTAAATGGGAGTTCAATCCCCCAGTAGAAAGTCATCAAGGAGAGGCCTGGAAAAGATTGATCAGATCAATTCGCCGAATTAAATACTCTTTACCTCAAGGGAACCTTGTTGACGATGAAACATTGATAGCCTTCTTATGCTAGACAAAAATATTCTGAACGATCGTCCAGTTACACGACTCTAAAAAGATCTTAGTGAGAAAGATGCATTGACAACAAACGACATCCTCCTACTTGGACAAAGTAGTTGCCAGCCACCCAGAGACTTCCATAAAGACGAAAAATACAGAGGACATTGGAAACATACTCATCTTTAAAACAACCAATTTTGAAATCGATGGACAAAGGAGTATTTGCCAACTCTTCAAGAACGCCAGAAGTGACTCCAGAGCATACAGAATTTCTCTATTGCAGATCTTGTCCTCGTCATCGACAAGAATATCCCTCGTGAAAAATGAAATAGTTGAGGAAACATTTACGGATTCCGGCGGGTTTCCAGATTACGACGCTTAGACGAGTTTCCATTTGAACTGGAAAAAAACATTTGATGAGAGACATTCGAAAGATAGGCCTATTAGAGGAAGACATTATCAGATCCTTTGAAGTGAAGGAAAAGGGGCTGGACAATAATTCGATTGATAGCACAGGTGATATGGATACCTTAACTATTGTGCATTGTATCTTATTTACAATTATTTGATAGTAAATTGTTAAAGTAAGTAGCTAAGTAAAGACTTCGGTCAGCTTTGAGGAGGGAGGGTGAAGAGTCCATACTTTAGGTGTTGTCAAGTATTCCACTTTTCGAGTATATCTAGGCACGTAGGGCAAGTTTATAATGTCGAATATTGAGTATCTTTCTATACACAAATCACGTGCATCCTGATTAACCTATCAGCATGAAGTAAGCTGTAACGACCGCCCTTACACTAGGATCTTGCGCGACCTATCTGCGCAGTACCTCTGATTCAAAAGATCAGATGCGGGCGGCAATAAACCTTCATGATATGAATAAATGAATATCAGCGAATGGCAAAACCTTAACTAGCCCAAATTCCAGCCATCGTTTGAATTATATATTTTATGTTCATTGTTTATGAAGGCTATACAGCTGATATTGTAGAAATTTAGTATGTAGTATTTTGCATGATCTAGTTAAGTTTTATTTTAACCCCTGTAGATTCAAATCATTCAATGTATTGTATGAGTGGTAATTTGATTGGGTGTTCAATAGGTTAAAATGCCAAGGTCATATTATTGCATACGTTGTGTCATTGATTGTATGTAAGCTCTTACTTTTTGTAAGTCACATTTAGTTGCATAAGGTCCATGTAAGGCTGGAGTCGTCCTTACAAGCACTCCCACTGTGAAAATGTTTCAGCTTATCCTGACCAAACCCTGGAAAAGTATCACATGCAAGATTTTTTTGTATAAAAAGGAAAAGTATCTCCACGATGGTCGGTTGCTAGGATGAAAATTCCCATTTGCCGGAGGCTTGGGTCGAGCGCGCCGTTTCATGAAATCTGAGAACAACACATTTCTCTTCTTCGATGTGAACATGGATGTTGATGGTCGTGATTCTCTTGACATGGCAACTCCAAGACTAGAATAGGTCATTATACATTTGAAAGGCAAATGAGCGAGGCGACAAATTTTGGAACGAACCTCTCATCGAGGCAGAGTGACATAAGCGAGTTCAACCAGGTCAAGATGAGCATTTTCGAAGAAACTTTTGGAAGGGAAGAATAGACAGAACTGCTGACAGACTGTTATTAGTCGGCCCACTACTTAACGGTCACCTAAAGGAAAACGGAAAGTCTGTCCTAAAATTCGGATTGATGGCTATGATATTTACTTCCATTCCAGCATCTTTCTGTTGGGCTGAACGTTCTTTCAGCACTTTAAGAAGACTCAAAACGTACCTCCGTAGCGTCATGGGACAGGACAGAATGAGCAGCCTTGAAAATATCTAAAAAAGTTAGTAAGCCAATTTTAAAATAAACAATGTGCTGTAAACTTTGTTAAGATGGACTCAATGGCTGTCATCTTCTGAGATATACCCGCCAGTGAAATATATTACTTAGGCTTAGACTTATTTTCACCACTATTCGGGTATTCATCGGGCAGCCATCGACTATGATAAGCAGCAACTCTCTCAACACCTGTCCAAGTTGACAGGCCACGTTTTAAATCCTCTTGAAAGCGTTCTTAGGGCGACCTCTTTTCCATCTGCCATCGTCTGGGGTCCCGTGCATTGCTGTTTTGGTATGTCTCTCACTTGGTAGACGTAAGATGTGACCAGTTAAGCGAAAACGGTGCAATATCCCTGTTACATGGAGTGGCTTTGCTTTAGTTCCTCTGAGGATCTCTTCGTTAGTAATACGATCTCTCCAAGTGATTCCTAGGATCCTTCGGAGACATTTCTGATAAAAGCTGTCGAGCATCTTTGAAGTTTTCATCGAAATCTTCCAAGTCTCAGTGCCATAGGGAGCTGTGGGAAGCACAACTGAATTAAGGAATCTGATTTTAACGGCCGTGCTAACTTAAGACGTTTTCCAGCTTCTTTACAATCTGTGAAAAACTGCAACTCCTTTTGCAATTCTACTATTAATACCTGGTTCCACACTTCCATCTGCACTAATTACACTCACAAGATACGTTAAGTTCTCAACTTCTTCTGCAACTTCATCTCTGATAGTAACTGCAGGGTTGCTTAGCGAATTGATGTGAATCACTAATGTCTTTTCGCAACTGATTCTTAGACCTAACTTTCCAGCTTCTTACACAAGTTTGTAAGTCATTTCTTGCATTATTTCGCTTAACTCTGAGTTAAGAGCTATATCGCCAGCAAACTCTGACAGTTTCTGATTCATTTTCCATCGTAAGCCATGTCTGTTACCTTTCATGGTTTTTCTCATCAAAGATCTATAACCATAGGAATACCAGGGGGGATAGTATGTATCCTTGTCCTACTCCTGTGACGACGGTAAAACAATTTGTATAACCAAAAGTATCACCATAAATTAATTAGCATTCAATAATATGGAGAAATACTACCACTATACCGGCTAAGAATAGTTGATACCATGTATTCAGAAGTGCGCCTTACATTTTTTTATCAAAAAAAAATTCTGAAAATTAAGGAGCTCTTTAAAAGACAAAATAATGGCAAGCTAACAATATGATTGATTTCAAAATCACCATCAACTTTCAACAAAAAGAGGATTTGGTTATTCTGGAAAAGCATTATAATGGTTCTCCAATATTATCTGGGGTGGGCTAGATTGAGGGCTTGTGCTTACTTCAAATATGATACTCAAAGGGGTGCACCTATATGGGTTACGTTCAATCGAATATTTACGGTAAGTCACGGCGAACGAAAGGAATTCTATAATAACCAAGGAATAAATCCGTTCAACTAAAGAATATATTTAAAAAAGTTATTTCGAATTGGTACAACAAATCATCCATTTTACAACACTGTTGCTTAAACAAGTCTATGCAGAGGGAAAGTGATGGCGTCACAAATCAAAAGTTTTGGGAAACGTAACATGTGACTCCAGATATCTAAAGGCAACCCTGGAATAGCCCGTTTCCCTTAATTCCAGACCTGTAGTGTAGATAGTGTTAAAACTAGAGGCGTTTGAATTTCAAAAATCTCTGGTAAAAACTCGTTACGTTAGGAATCAGCATCAAAAAAGAAGGTTTGCTAGAGAGATTTAAAACTTTGAAGCTTCACACCTCGATGTTGGGAAGGGGAAATACTGCCAATTTTGGCCATTGACGTTCTTACTAATAGGGCAACATGAAGATTCAGTATTTTTCCACAATTCAAATGTTATCAAAATCGTGACGTCACACTTTCCCTAGGCATTCAAGCTTATCATTTAACAATTAAGTTACAACTCGTACGATCAGAAATTAATGTATCCCTAAAACAAGCAAAATTCTCTGATATATTGATCAAGGTCGGAGCAGAGGCAGCCGTATGATGACATTTGCACGGCTTTCCCTTGAAACTCAGATGCGTTCACAGATTCAAGGCCCTTTTATTTTAGGCTAATTTATCAAAGAAGGTACCTCAATCTCCGATTATCATACACACTAAACTACTACCAGTTACCGTCAACTGCTCATTGACAACTTACCGTCAACAGCGTTTCTGTTACTTTATAGCGAGTGCATAAATAATTTGTTTCCTTTGTGCTTGGAGGAAATACACAGTTTCTTGTTGATCTAGGCAACATTGTGGGCAGGTAAAGAACGACGTGCGCACTTTAAGGAAATAATGAGATGCAAAAAGCACGATCTATTTTGGATATAGCCCTGAAGAAGGTCCTCTAAAACGTAGGGAGAGGCAGTACTTTTACTTGAATAAGAGATCGAAAAATGAACTCTCTGGTTAAAATTGGAAAAAATGCCCCTATCTGATGATGGATTTGTGTATCTACACAGAAGTGCTCAGCACGATGCCCTTATAAACGGGGCGTCTTTGAATTTTGGTTCATATCTTAACCGTATGCCTTTCCGGATGTCATGCAATCAAGTCCATTGGCTATCAGGCCACGGTCTTTCCTGTCAGTTCTTAGCACGTCAGCTGTTCAATGGACATAAACAAAATGTTCTTACAGAAAACCTACTTCTTACGAGACCATCAATTGACCTTCGCCTTCTAGTGAACATTTTGAACAAAGATATCACTGTATCTTAGCTAAAGCTTTAGCTTCCCTAGAGCCATCCGAACGGGTGAGCTCCTTAAATAAATTGTATTCTACAAAAGGGTTTAAAACGATCTAGTGTTTCCATTATAACACCACTAGTATAGTGATTATTCTGTCCGCGGTGTTACCTCCTCCGCAAATACCTCATTCATAAGATCTTATCAAGCATCCAACATACAAATGTCAAATTCTATTAATGAAATCTGTCATGGCATCCAACCAAGTCGACAACCATAAAATTATCGACAGCATATTTAAATTCATCACGTCGCAATTATGCATTATCTTTTTCGGTCTTTACGATTAGGGTTCTTCGGAGCTGTCGAACTTTTTGTCGGCATCATGTAACTGGGTAAGGAGCTTGGTCGATTGTTATTATTTTTTGAAGGGCTGACCTTTGATTGGCCATGACATGGCTCGGAAGTGTTGGTTGGCTTTGAAGAACTTGGCACTGCTGTTGTACTCCGTGATGCGCGAAGTTTCGGTTTACTAGTTACTGCCTACAAAAGAAATACAAAAGAAATGCGATGCTGAAACATTTATTCCACACGAGGTCTCTAGTTTGAAAACAGATACACATTCTACCATCACATTAGGGGGCGAACGGAGGTGGGTGGGCGGTAAATGTCATAGTATAGCAATAAAAGGAAATGCAGGAAACAAACAACAATTTACTCGCCGAAATCTCACGGACACGGGGGTCTATTCTGCTACAATAACTTTTTCGGCCTTCGCACAATTCATTGGCAACTACTACTCATTAGACTATAGAAGTGGCCAGCTCTCTCTATCTCGTTTCACTGGGAGGACACGTTAAATTTACCGTAGTATTTTCACAGATGTGAAGCATATGCATGCCAAGATTATAAGCAATGATACCGGAAGTAGGGGACGGGGGCTAGTCCAAACTAAATGTGTTGACATCCTTCTCTCTTGATCGTTGGAAAAGCACTTCTACAAGGTTAAGGACACATTCGGGTTTAAAAATTAGGAAGTTAAAAAAATCTGTAAATCTTAAGACTGCTGTAAGCGGAAACAATGATTCCCAACAAATTTGCTCCCTCTAAAGGAAAATTTAGAAATAATATGGAGACCCCCTGAGCTCTGATGCAGTTCATCAAGTGTATGTGTACAGTGAGGTGTGTATCAATCGAGGTACAACCACTAACCTCACAAATGAAACCATCACATTCACTCCATTTAATTGCTTTATTCCACTTGGTTGCAAGGCATCTTAGAAACAGTTTTCTACTCGGTCAGATTTCATCTACATACTACGAATCGGGGGTAAAAATACCAGTGCGAGACACGAAGATTATGGTCTCGACAATTTTGATCTTTTCACGATAACAGAACAAATTTGAAGTAAGTATTTTTGAGTAGAAGCTCGAGCACATTCGTCAATCAACTTCGTCTCATGAAATTTTTAAAAAAATGATAATCGACCCATAATATGCACTTCGTATCGTACCAGCCCGCCTGGTTTCTTATCTGAGTATCAATTTTGGTCTCGGAGGTAGCATACGAGCGGTTCATTACAATGCCATTAAAACAGTTTGTTTATAATAAAGAAGAGTAAAAGTGAACAAAGTAGCTAAAACATTTTTACACTGAAAAGACTTTTCATCCGCCAGTCCTCAGAGTACAAAATCGTCAGAACGGTATTTGAAAACGAAAGAGTGAAACCAAAGCCAACTGTGTTCTAAAATTAGCCAATCAGAACTCTGACTGCCTGACTGGTACTGCTATGACTTATCAGTGTCTATAAAACTGAGTGGTTAACCAAAAAGGATAAATAAAAAGACATATTCATTTTGTCTACAAAGCAACGGTTTTCTTTTGTTGATGTAAACGAATTCCAGAACGGCCAATTTAACACAAACGTAGCTTAACCGGAAGCAGTCATCCGTATACATTTTTGCGAAGTTTGGGTTTTCAAGCAAGTGCTCCCCTATGGCCGAGTCGCATTGAAGTGCTCTTGGCTTTAGAAATTCGAGATCGTTGTTTCCTTACAGGAGTTGATACTTGGAGAATACAGGAAGGAACATGCTACTTAATTCTGTCGGCTAACCTCAAAGTCGTACGTCCGAGATAGCCAGCCTCACACTGGCAAGAAAATGGTTAGATAACATTACTGCAATTTGTAGAAGGCACATAGTCTTTGTGGTTAGTTGAGAACGCTTTCTTACTGGTACAAACTAGGGCATGGGTTCACAGCACTGGAACACGATCTGGTTTTCGAATCGAAGCGTAACGTTGCCAGGCCATGGTAGCTTTTAATACACGGTGGATCTATTAGGTCTCAAAAAGTCTTCATTGGAATACACCACATACACTTTCGCGAATACTATATTAAAATACAGTTTACAAGTTTACAAAAAGGTTTACAAGAAGGGATGCATACAAGGGTATATTCTTGACTTACCGTTTTACTGCTATCCAAAGCTTGTGGACATTTCGAAGCTGGCTTTGGACTTGGTTCAAGACTAACCTATGATTGCGGAAATGAAACCAGTTATTCAAAATAATGGACTAAGATGTAGGAAGACAGTTGAAACGATAGTGCCACGGGCTTAAAAAGGGCGTTACTCGGGCCTTTGGTGCCCCATGAAGCTTGCATATCTCGTGAAAAGTAAACCTGCCCTTAAATGTTATACTGTATAACATAAAAAACAGGCAAAGGTACGGAAAGCCACTTTGATTCTCAAAAGCCAAAACATTAACTGAGACATGATTTATTTCATTTATGTTACCCTGTAATCCACACTCTTCTTCTTTCATAAGGGCAAATCTATAATGAGACAAGCTTCAATTTTTCACAAGAATTTAAGAACAGGTTAATATTCTGTTAATTTTACCAATTTATGTTTTAGGCAAGTGCTTACCAAATTCCTTCGGTGCGCCCTAGGTAATCTAGGCTTAACTCAAATTGCAATATCTGAAGACAAGCCTACTTCAGTTAGAGTACTTGATTCCGTATTTGACATTCACGTCACTATCACGATTCATTCTCAGGTTAACAAAGCTGAAAGTAATCACACGTATAGCCACTTGTGAAAAACATATCTCTGGTCTCCATGAAAGAGCTTCTCTTCTAGGAATCAGCTCACGAGGAGGCCAAACCATATCTGATTTCATTTTGTTTCTTGAATTATTTAGTCTCTGTATTGATGAATATAAGTATCTTTTAAAAATTAGATAAATATTGTAAAAAAAACTTGATATGGTTAAAATATAATACCATAATAGCACCAACAACATTGGTCATGTCATTATTGGGAAATTCAGCTTTTCAAAATCTGTCTTCGCCCCCCTTCCCCCCTTATATGTCTCTAAATGATCTGCAAAGGGTTGTCTCGTGAATATAACATATACCAATGATATGAGGTAACTTCAAATTACAATTCCGAAAATGAGAAATAAAGCACGTAAACAGTGGGATCTACATCCAGCTCTTGCTCTACCAATAGTGATCGGATTAAATGGGCAACAACAACGTGGCAACAGGTGTCCGCACACCAAAATTGTGTAGAGCCACGTGGCCATGTCCAGCGAAGGAGGACTAGGAGCTAGATGTTGTCAACGACGTCACCATAGCTCAGTTGGTAGAGCATCATGCTCCAATCAAAACAGCCACGCATTCTGATCATGACGATGAGAAATTTCTGGCGTGATCTTCACGAATTAGCACCTCGTAGCAATAACCAAGCGCCAATTTTCCTGTTTTTATTATATGTTTGCAGCATTCCTACGCACTTAAAAATTGTTCTGTGAGGTTTTCTCTAGTGTAGTTACACTGCTGAGTAGGTTAGGCTATTGCTCAAAACCACCTTCTCTGAGCTCTTTCAGGAGAACTTAAAAGAACTCAAAACTTACATAAGTAGGTTACTAACAGATTTTATAATATACTAGGTACAAACAAACATACAAAAGAACTGTGCAATTTCTTACGTTGGCATTAACATCTTTCTCCACTAACTCGACATCGTCCACCTCTTCAGTAAGCTGAAAAAAAGCAAGCGCAAAATGCCATATTAACAAAGTGGTATTCAAGACGTCAAAAAAATGTTTTAATGGGAAAACCTTACAAAACAAAACAGAGCTCCCAAAACCAAACTATTTTTAATCATGATCGTGATGTTTTAATGCATCACGAAATATGGTGGGGATGATATGTACCCAATGACCCCTCCCCCTAAAATATGACTACATCTACTCAATTCCTGATTGCTGCAATTAAGGAAGTTGAACGAAAATTCTGTGAACGCTAGGGGTTAGCAGAGAACTTAATTACAAATGACTATGATCATAGCAGACACTTGGTAATAGCAGTTTAACACGGTAGGGAGGTATCCATGGTTAAATGCCATTTACCTTCCCAAATGAGTGACAGGAAATCGTCATGAAATAACTTGTAATATCAAATACGTACCCCATCTGTTGCCGACTTTTCTGATTCCATTTTTGCCTTAAAAGGAAGCGGACAGCTATGATTGATATAAAGTCGACGAAGATATGAAACATTTTGGGCTTGATGAAACATTTAGTGCTTCGTGCTTGTGTCGATTGACTAACTATTTGAAAGTCATTGTACGATTTCGCTTTTGTAATACCGTAACGGTAGTTATAGTAAGTAGGTCGAGATATATCATACGTCATCCTTGGTGATTATCTAATTCAATTAGAGATACGATATCGAAATAACAATTTACCAATCATTGTACCCATAACAATCAATATATCCAT
>JAAAKL020008906.1:0-15516 GCA_010016065.2 Carybdea cf. marsupialis auct. non (Linnaeus, 1758)
AGTAGAGTATGAATAGCAGGAAAGAAAGAGCTTTTAGAATAACGACCGAAGGCGAAGTAGCAAGAGAGTTTAGCCAAAGCAAGCGAACAAAACATGCTGTAAGGGTGGCACTTTCTGCTGGACTCAATGTGATCTGGAGGCTGCAAAGGAAAATACCTTTATAAAATATGAACAACCAATAATGACTACAGCAGACACTAGATAGCAGAGATTAGGCATATGAGAAAAGAAATCTCCATGATGACACCTCTTGCCAGGAAAAAACCTCGAGCAGATGACAAAATAGTGAAATATTACCGCAGAGGAGTGTAAGGCGGGCTGTAGAGGAATGTTTTAGGAATATCGGACAGGTGGTGATTATCCTTGATGCGATTGGTAACTTTAAGTCCTCTGTGGTACAGAAAATGTCCCAGCAAGTTAGAGCTCGCGCAACTGATTTCCACACAGACGAAATCTTTCTTTACTCTACTCTGCTTCCTTTAAAATGTTCAAATCTTACGCATTAATTCATCGGGAAGCGATGAAGTAATTTCTCATGATTTAGTAAAAGAAAGATTAGAAAAAAGTGCAAGAGACAAGACACGAGTATAGACCACCTTGCATACATAGGATAACTGACATAAAGCATACTGTAATAAGATTGAAAATAAATAAGTGAGCTTCTCAACTTAAATTACACAATTGAAATGCAAAGAAGATTCCAATTGCGGACCCCAGGCTAGCCGAAGGTCTGAACCGCGGATTAGAACTCTAAGGGTTATGGGATCCTTTACTATGAAATATCGGTTACTATGAAATATTGTATTGTATCAATATGGAGAACGAAATGACCCTGTCACGCTTCATTGAGGCTTGGTGTAGAATAGGAACCTGTCTCAGACTGTTCCCCAAAGGGATTAAATATGAAAATAAATGTCCAGCTTGAGCTAAGTCGACATTACCGACAATGTCAAGTGAATATAGTACGGGAAGGGTTACGTACAAATTGCCTACCATAAAGCAACGCAAGAACTTCAATCCAATTGCAAAGCATCAAATATCTCTAGCAACATAATGAAGTATTCAGGAGAACTTTTGCTACACCCAAACCATCGAATCAAACCAAAGCTACAAGACGAAAAATATATCTACCTCCCTATATTTGGGAGGATAATGTAAACTGGCATTATGGACACATAAATTAAGACTAGCATATTTCAATTCGATGCTGAAATACTTGAGTAGAGTATCTGCAAAACAAAAAATGACGAGTGAACACTTTCTCGCCTTAAGCTGACAGCGGTTTGTTGTCCGAAACCTCTTCCTATTCCTGGCCCTGAAGTATAGAGACCAACTGCTGATTGATGTGGATCAATAAGTGGACCTAAGGGCGAAGGTTACTAAAACATCAACAAGTACTGACCACGAGTAAGTAAATCCTCAAGAAATTAATAGTATTAGACATCGCCTGAAGCCAAACAAATTATTTCAGTTACCTAAGTGAATATATCCAAAAGGCTAAAAACTATATAACAGCACCAAGAATTACCCTCTCGATTTCGTCTACAAGGCGATGACGAAAATCGCAAGAAAATTATCGAAAAACAGTTAAAGCACCTCTCGCACAGCCTAAGAATAAGCCTAACAAAGAGATATTATGCACGTTTCTGGCCAAAGAGCCGAGATATAAAAGAAACTTGATTATCACAACAACAGCGGCTTCAATATCAGTACCTTCATTTTATGACAGGTCCCTACATTGCAGTACGTGCCGCAATATGAACCTGAGTAAATTGACATCAAATGGAAACCTGTGGGATGACATATACTTCGAGTATGAATTCTACCAAACTTTAAAGCATTAGTAAGGTACTGAATGTCAGGTGTTTTTTGTTCCCCAATTGCACATCAGGACGACTCTGATATCTGATATCTGATCGCTAAGATTTACTAGAAATGGAGGTAGGGGTGGTTATAAAAACTAGACCGAATTTGAGAGTCTGATCTTGAGCTCTGCGGCAAGATTATTTTAAGTTGCGTTATGTTGTTAAACAGTGTCGTGTTTTAGAATATAATTACAAGAGGTAATAAAATAGAAACAAATAATCTTAAGGATTGAATATTTTATGCGCTGTCTAAGATACGAGCTGAGACGAATTTACGTCTTTGGGTTCATTTATTTACAAAGATTAAGCCTACCGACAAGCGGGTCTGTGTTCGAGTAATAAATCATGTAAATGTTGTAGGCATATATACAAAATCCGGCCAAATATTAGATTGATTTTACAACACATAAGATACTGCCACATAACGGGGAGGAGGTGGTCAAGATTATTAAAGTAAAAGGAAACAGACAAAGGGGGAAAGGACGGGTTATTGCTTTACCCCACAGTTGCTAGATTCGTTATTGAAAGGACTGAACATTGCATACTTTTCAATAATAAGTTTAACTGACAAAACTAGGGTAGGATATGACGACTTTTTATAACAAATTCCTGCTAGAATGAAGCTGCGAAATGAGCCGAAGTCTCTACAGCTTCAACTCATCTCCAGCCAACACTATGTATTTTTCCCTTTGTTTATGATTTCTGGTGTTTATTGCAGACAAGCCTTGAACGGTCAAGGTACCGCTTTTGGAGTGCGCTTTGGAGCCGTTCCGACATTACGACCTTCCAACCGGAGCCAGTGTTAGGAAATTTACATTTTTGGAGGATGTAGGAGTTAGTACCTTGTTAGCGATGCTGTCTTCCCATCGTATCCCGTGGAGCCTCAGCCATTTCGACCGCTAGCAGTGTCTCCCATACTATTGATGTTTGGCGATAACGACTCGGATTGTAAGATAAACTACAATTACATCTTCATAAGTGGAGTATGCTGATCTACCCCATTCACAATGAAATCTTTTTGGTACCAACACTAGAGGAGGTAATTCCTAGATTTCTTCTAGACAGTAGGAGGAAAAAGGGCTATTAGACTTGAAAAGGGCATCCTTTAGAAATGATCCGTGTCCTCCAGGAACCAGCTACCGCAGACAAAACAACTATAAGCGCACAAGAGGAATGTTATACTATAATCATTCAAATTAGTATCACCACAGGCATTTAAAAATCAGTTTTATTTGAGAACGGCCTTTCCGTTACTTAAATACTAAAGAAGTGAAACAATGAGATCAAAATGGTAAAGAAACAATGATTTCTATAGGAATATAGTATTTCCTTTTCTGTAACTTCTGATTGAGCTTGTTTAAGTATTTCCAGAAATAAGTAGGGAATGAGGAAGGAGTCTAACATGTGCGCCAGTCTGGGGGTGATCGAAACCAAAGGGCGTAATGAAAGTAAATGCTGTGGTTTCCATAGCTGGTGAGAACTATCCAAAACAGTGCATCATCGACCGAGCTTGCTCACTCTTGAGTAGCTTCCAGTAAGAGATAAGAATCGTATACAAAATACAAGATGCTCCGCTTATCAACCGGGTTCAACATATCAGAAGACGTAAAGTGAAATTTTGTACAAATAAGTCCAGGTTGAGTGATAAGGTAGTTTTGGGAAAGGGAGGAAGCAATTTGGCAATAAGTAGCAAAACAACTGTAAGGCATCATACAATACTTTACACCAATTTATCAAATGACAAAGTAATTGACTGATCGATTTATCAATTTATTAATTACCCTGTTGCCTCTTTATCTGCCCTTCTGGGCTGCCGACCGACCATTAGCATTAAGTCTTATTTCACTGTGAAACCACGCATCAAATAATAGTGGTAAGACAGAACTTACGAACCTTTTTCGACGTTTGCTGCACATTATTCCTAAGAAGTCTCACCAGTGCCCCGATGCCACCACCTTCTGAAATTCGGTTCTGATTAGGCATATTGTCTCTTCCAAGTGCAATCAGAGCCATCCCTGAGACATACTGCAGCTTTTCAGATTTAGTCATCAACATATCCACTAGAATATTGATTCCGATTAATTCAGCAATCATTTTCTGCTGTGGTAAAGAACACCCAGCAAGGGCCCAGAGAGCGGTGGCGCCTGTAAAGAAAAAAGCAAAACAAATGAGAACTGTATAGGAACCCCGCTGCAATCCAAAACGATAACGTTAGCTTTATGTTTTCGCATAACTATTGCACATCGAGAGAAACCCAGGACCAACTAGGATTCGGTATCATTGTAAAAATTGGCAAAACAAGCAGTGGCATCGTAAATAACATAAAGTCATCATTTAAACGAAACTGGATTAAATTATTTGCCTCTATGATATGGACGTAACATGGACGTATGATGCAATTGCCCGTCATTAGTGATGGAGCAATGTGATATCCTTGTACTCCTAGCTGGTATGTTTCAAATCTGCATCTTGTATCGAGAGGGGTGGGCTCCCTCTTCCCTCCTCATACTCTCCGTCAGTTTATAGTTACAGCTGATTTCAGTGTACTTGTATATTATTTTAGCGGACCGCGGAGGGTGCTCTGGATGGAAGGGCTAAAATGTGATCCTGGTCCAAGGGGGACCTCTGAGCTCTCTGGTTGGTTCTTGGAAAGCCCTTAGGCGTGGACGGTAGTTTGCATTTACAGAAGCTAACCAGATGGACTTGTGTTGAGTTTGAACAAAAAAAGCCAAACTTAACTTTGTGTTAAAATAGTTTAGAGATATTTTTGTCATACTGTGATTTGTTACAACATAAAAACCCCAGATCTTAAAAGAAAAAAGAAATAGTTCCATGTTCAAGAGATGTGTGTCATCGCTTGGTGACCTTTGAAAAATGCGTTACTTGACTTCCCTAGATCAGAATAGCACCACTAAAGGAATAAAATAATGGCAAAATAACAAGTAAAACCATAAGTAAGAGGAGCTAATCTATTAAGGTCCCCTTGAACCACACCTATTTGCAGCTCCAGAAAAAATAAGGACATTCATAGCAACTTGACATTCTTCGAAATATTTAGATGTTTCTGAATCTGAAACCCATTTACATGTTCTATAACTATACCTATGTACCTCGCTCCAAAGAGTTACAAATTCAACGTTCGCTTTTCTCTCCTACCTTGTTCCTTCATTTCCATCGCCCACAGCTTCAACAATCGTATCAGCGGTTTTGCACCATCATAGAGGTTCAATTCTTCTTGTGCTGTTGGGTTGTCTTGCGCCAGGGCTTCCAATGCCTTAGCAGCCTTTAACTGACAAGGTTGTTCTTTGCATCGAAAGAGCAGAACAAGCTGCTTCACGGCACCATTTATAACAAACTCATCTTGGTTCTGTCGATGATGATGGGCCACCGCCGCTACACAGGCAGCACTGTTGGCTTGTAATCGTCGCGAATTGTGGCCTACGATTGATGCAAAATGGGTCATACCGATGACTAACAGTAGAGTGAATAAAGCCCATAGCCACTGGATGAAGTTAATTGTACCCTGGTCATTACCACAAATAGGAAGAGGGAGTAGTTGAATCATCACGTGCAATGTGGTACAATAGAATCAATGGGTATCATGCTGATTACGTCAATTACGCGGGAGTTTGAAAAGTCTTGAAAATGGAATACAACCGAGATAATTGTCAAGTGTTTATAATAAAACAGATTTTAAGGACTCTTTCTTTTAGATATTGACATTTGGCTCCATCGTCGACGTCAATTGTAACTTCTTGTACATATATGAAGTCGTTTCAGAAATAGCACTTACTTAAACTGACGTGCAGAACTGTGGGACGCAGGACTCGACGATCTAAATACCTTATCACATTAAAAAAATTTATTGCTTTCTAGGGTGGAAATAACGTGATGGGTTTTCTGTCAAGTGTGATTAGAAATCTTGTTTACCTTATAAAAATGCGGAAGAGAAAATTCCGCCATGTCCGGGCAAAAATAAGTAACATTAAATAATATTGTTGAGAACATCCTTGCAATTTAACTCAAAAGGCTTCGAAAAAAGAGAAATCGCTGCTCAAACAGCGTCAATACAATTCCTCTGATAACACAAAATACGTTCATGATAACACAAAATACGTTCTTGATAATACAAGATACGTTCTTGACAAGGGAGGAGTCCCGATAATCCTCTCACTCTCGATAGAGTTTTCGTCCATAAAAGGTGACAAAATTTCGGCAGAATGAGGAAAAATTTAACTGACGAAAATCTTTACCGAAGTTTTTCAGGAGAAGGCACTCAATTGATATTTTCTATTATTTTGGGGGGTGGGTGGGGTTGGTTGTATGTGTGATTATAATTGCAAGAAAACGCTAACACATGATTTGAACAGTTGAATAAGATTTTCTTCACCATAGGCAGTATTGATAATCGCGATTTTCTATTCTTAGAGTAACTAAGAAACGCAAAAATGGTAAAATCGCAACATGAATTTCAAATTTTTCGCGTGCGGTGGGCCAGAAAAGTAATGCAACCTTGAATTTTCACGATCGTTCATTATTTTTCTAATTCGACCATTTCTCTTCGATTTAAAGGGAATCATAACAAATTGATGAAGTAGCGCGCAGCTAAAAACGACGACTACAAAAGCAAATAATGTGTATAAAAGTAGATTTCAAATTGAAACATACTGAGTAAGTGTATTAAAGTCGGAATTGCACCGCAATTAGCAAATTCTGTCTGGTTGTCGACATTTTCTTCGACAAGAAGGCGAAGTGCGTTCACAGCATTAACCAACACATGCTCGACATCCGACAACATAAGTCCAACAAGTGATGACACACCACCTAAGGGTAAAAAATACAAGCAGATGAGATATTTCAATTCGTTATCAAAATATTTGAAACATTGAAATTGCAGGAGGTGATTTGCGGGTAAAGTGATGTTTGTACTTTAAGTCTCCTCTAACTGTTCCCAATTTGAAATGCTGCAACTTTTAGCTGAATTGTGTTGATCACCAGTGGCGGTTTTGAAGGGTGCGGGGCCCTATGACGTCATGCATTGCAAGGCAGTTCAGACATGATCGTACTGCGGAAGTTCCGGAGGTATTTTATTCCTTCCAGTGGATACAGTTTCTAGTTTTCACTTACTTCCATGACATTGATATGAGCAGTTAGACACATAATTTTTTGTTAGCATTGAGGCGCAGGGCCTCCTACAGGCGCGGGGCCTCGGGCCATGGCTCTGTCGGCCTCCCCCTAAAACCGCCACTGTTGATCACAGATGACATATGCATTGCAGGTTTGGAGTTACCTACGTAAACATGAAATCAAAAGAAACAACGGGAAAAAACACAATGTATCCCCTCAAAACATATGAACAAGAAAAAGATAGGATATATGTTGTACGGGTAGAATTTTAAAGCAAAGCTAAAGCTGACTTGGCCAACGTCTTAGATACGTAGGCTGGACGTAGACTAGATACGTAGATTAAACGTGTAAACTAGAAACGGAATGTAAACAAAACCACAGACCATCAATGAAGTGAAACTATCTTGAGAGTCAAAAATTTTGCTCATAGTGTGCCTTTGTTTATCTGTGGATTTTCAAAATCAGACAATTTCCTCAAATTTGATTCGACATTGGGCAGAACATTTTCAGCACGCTTAAATCTCTCACTCACCTTCCAAAATTTCCAAAATTTATGTGAATGCTTTTAATGCTCACACGAGAGATAATATAATAATTAATAATTGTTAATATTTGGATAGTTGCGCGTCAAATATGACTACTACAAGTGCTTGTAATTAATAGTAATAATTTCAACAGACCCGAGAAAATCAGAAATTGACGAAAATGACGAAACGTTGTCCAAAACATACTTTCCTTTTCGACGTGTTATTCTTTATTGGTTGTCGGTGAACTTAACACTTTATCAGGAATAATTGCGTCCTTGCACATGTTTGCAGGGAAGTTTGCAGTCAATATGTCGCCCACCCAATTAAACTTCTGCAGCAGAGAACCAACTAGAATCTTTCTAGTCATATGCAAGAAACATATGCACTTCAATAATAATTCAGAGCTACAAAAGTGACTAAAAGAGGATACCTCCTTGATGTATGAAGGCGTCCTGTCCATAGTTTAACCTTACTATGGATAGCAATAGAATTGAAAAGAAGACTGAATTTGAAGACTGTATGGATCAATACCTTAAGATCGTTTGTCAACATAGCATATATGAGTGTAAGATGGAGACATTTTATACTATCAAAAAGGAACCTTAAACTGATGGCATCGTTCCCACTGATCCCTAAAAAACACTGGATCGAGCATCTTCCGTCTGAAAGTGAGGTCAGTCGTTGGACGCCATTTCATTCCCCATCACACAAAGCTTGTCAACACTGTGACGCAACATGGCGGACTTTCCCGCGCTATTTTAACTAATGGGGGCCAGTACTCGCGACTACACTTTTTCGTAGTTGGAAACAATGGGAAGCTCGATCCAGTCCTTTTTAGAGATAAGTGGTATATATGCAGTGGCGGCAAAAGGTTAATGGTACTGGGGTAAACACAAACGGACTTCTCACGTAATGTTCATGAACCACTCTTTTTGTATTTCCTACAAGTAAGAAGTATGAACATAACTGGTGTCAATAACGTTTTGTTGGATAACGTATTAGTGGCAATGAGAGAAATTTTATCTCTTTGCGATCGATACCAGACCTATATTATTAGTCAAAAAACACTGACTCTAACTCGAACCCGATAGCTGAAATCATATTTTGAAGTTTACTTGCGTTTATGTCGATTCTACGTTTTGTACATCCTATTCAAGAACAAAAACTTTTCATCATACGCAAAGGTTTCCTGTAATCCCCAACTTTCGTTGGTTGAATAATAGGAAAATGTAACCATTGTTTACTTGTTGACAAAACCGCCCTTTCTTATACATATGTGTCACCAGAGTGATCCTGCATGCTGAAAAATCACTCGCGGTGTATAATTTCTAGTCTCTCAAGGCTTAAATGTGAGACTTGGGATTGGTTGAATTCTAAATATGAATGCTCAGCAGACTGATCACCTGATTGGTCAGTTAAATATAGTTAAAACGGCCGAACAGACCTAACTGATCCACGTGACACTTACGGGCTTCACATGGGCTTAAAGTTATTCAACGTGGTACAGTTACGTAAGGCTGAACTTTAAAGTACAGTTAATTGGGACAGGTTACAGAGTGACTTTCTCTTCAAAGTCCATCACATGGATAGGTTTTTCATATGACCTAGTGAACGAAAACTTGCCACAGTTATCTCTCTGGTATCAAGCCCTTCTCTGCAAGCTTAACAGCGCAAGCTTTAAAGATTGTTAGCCGAAAGGCTTTTCTTGCAAGGCTAAGGTACGGCTCAGACAATCCTTTCAAGTGCATATAAAGAACAGAATTAAAAGTGCTTTTCACTACAGCTTGCACAAAGCTTAGATAATCTAAGAGCTCTCACACGAAAGCAGTGTCAAGAATGACCTGTAGGCAAACAAGTACCCAAGTATTTGGTTGAATAATCGGCAAAAAATGGCTTTGCTTTTCTATGCAAGTCTTACAGTACTCGGTATACTTTGAGAGATCCAACACGCCCAATTTTATATAAAGTCATATGCTTTCTCTGATTCCTTTACCCTGTTGAGCAGATAAGCAAAACGTGGAAAGAAGATTTTGTGCGCAATGAGGCTACTCCGCAGTCTCGAATAAAAAGGGGCTTTCAGTAGGGAGGGAGTTAAAAAATTCCTAAAATTTACTCAAGGAGTTTGAATACTAGTGGAATTAGAAAGAAGCTAATATTTAATGGTCAGATCATCATAGTGGATAACAAAACGTATGAGTATAAACAGCTACAAAAATCGGCTTTTAAATATCGTAAACTGCTAAGTACCCCTGATAGCATAAAATTGATCAAAGATCAATAGAAATCTCTCACAAAAGTAAGAAGCAGAGAGGAAAGTTTGAATGTGAATATTCTGGTGGGAAAACTGAAAACAAATGTGCTTGGGGGTGTTCTATTCGAAATCCAAGAGTGCCCATTTTCCTGCATGTAAAAATTTACCTAAGACTTATTGGTATACTTTTCTTACATGGTTCGAAGCCACCATCGGCCGTTGTCAAATCTTCTACTGTAATGGTGGGGCCGTTTGTTTGATTAGAATGATCTAATTGGAGAGAAGGAAAGGATTCAAAGAGAAGTTAAAGAGCGATAAGTAGAGGAACTACAAATTTCCATGAATTTCTGCGCCAAAGGGTATGACTTACTCTAGCAGCTGCGAATTCTTTGCATCTGTGCACTGACGTAACGTACAGAAACAGTTCTTGTCGTACTTCGTAATGATTTTTAAGAGCCTTGCTCATAAATTTTAAGAATTCAAATTATGTAAAACTTGATGAATGAAGTAAAAAAATTGAACTTAAGCAAACTCGGAATGACTCTGATTGAAAATTACTTTTTAAAAACATAATGCTCGCTAAAAATGGCGCATCAGACAATACTTAAAGGCCAGGAATATACCCTTTTACGCATAATGTCCATTAGTACAAGTAGTATGCTAATCAGTATCACCATCGTCATCGGTAGTATGCTAATCAGTATCACCATCGTCATCGGTAGTATGCTAATCAGTATCACCATTGACATCGGTAGTATGCTAATCAGTATCACCATCATCATCGGTAGTATGCTAATCACTATCACCATCATCATCGGTAGTATGCTAATCACTATCACCATTGTCATCGGTAGTATGCTAATCACTATCACCATGGTCATCGATAGTATGCTAATCAGTATCACCATCTTCATCGATAGTATGCTAATCAGTATCACCATGGTCATCGGTGGTATGCTAATCAGTATCACCATCGACATTGGTAGTATGCTAATCAGTATCACCATCATCATCGGTAGTATGCTAATCAGTATCACCATCATCATCGGTAGTATGCTAATCAATATCACAATAATCACATAATATAACAAATGGCACGCACAGATAGATAGAAAGATAGATAGATAGAAAGATAGATATATAGAAAGATAGATTAGATAGATATATATAGAATGCATGAGGTAATGAAGTACTGTTTTATGCAATAGATTCGAGAACTTCTTTTCTCTTACACGACATTTACGCTTTAAATGTTCATTAAAATACTGCTAAATGGAATGCTGTGGCTTCCAATGAAGATATAGTCATTTTTGCGTCAAAACAGACAGCTTAAATAGATTTTAATGCCTTAGGAGGATTTCAATTTAACAAGAATCACATAATCATTGTTAAATCGGTCTTTATGTCTGAAAATCACATGAATAAATTCAGACTGCGAAGCGATGTTCAGTATTTGAAGAGTAAAGCAGATTTGAAGCTTAGAGTACATTTCATATGCTAACCTTCAGTTTCTAGAATTCTTATTATGCAGTGCAAAGCTACGCTCGGAGATACTAGCATCAAATATAATTAGTGATGTGGAATTAGAGCTCTGATTGTGGTCAGGTAATGAGAAATGCAGGGTGGAGTAAAGACTGTGACATGGAAAATATCGAAGTTATAAGAAAGATAGCTTGAGATTTCGTCACAGGGAAATAGAAAATTGGAAATTTATGAATTTAATTATCAAAGTTCATCTAGATTGATTGGTAGAGCACTGACAGCAAATGCATGGGTCAAGTGTTCGAGCCCCGGCAGTGACAAATTTTCTATTTCTCTATGATCTCTTCTGTTGTTTTAATCATGGCAACGAAATATACGTAAGCATAAAATTGAAAAGTACCGATTGATGTATTTGGCCTTCAGTTCAAGAAGAAATTTATCTGAATCTAGGGACTTCACGTGCCATGATTAACATTTGGGGCATCTTTGGAGTAAAATTGTTTGACTTTTTCACCAATTAATCCCAGCAAAATACACAAAAGTCTTTACATGATGAAGAGCAAAAATTACCCGAGATAGCTAAACAGCTTTGATAGTGAATTAGTATTTTAGGGAAAGGAACTAGTATCGAAAACGATTCCGTGATTCATAACAAGATGAACAATACATGGAGGTGGAACCTTGTCTCCATCAAGCAAGAACTTTTTAATGGTATTAATTAGTTGATGTAGTTGTTGGAATCAGCCTCTCATGGGCGCCGTCCGCAAGATTAGAGAACTGTCAAATTTAAGAATTGGTGCCCAAAAATCAATGAGTGATTTAGGCTGAATTATGTCTGAGTCGAGTAATTTACAATTGTGCAACAGCATACAATCACCAGGCTCCTGAAAGATGGAGACAGTCGTCTATGAATACGTATCATCAGTCCCAGTTTGACGCAATGTTTGTATTATCTTGCTTTGCTAACCTTTCTAGCAAAACGTATACAACAGTCTGTTCTACCTTGAATGCTTAAAAGCTCGCTAAAATGATTTTGTGAGTAATTTATAACCTTACGTAGATCCTTGGTACTGCGAAACGTGAAAATAAAAAGAGAGATGGCGAGTTTCATTTTGTCTAAGCTTTTTTATCGATACTCGTTAGGACAATTACATCGATTATAAATATGATATAAATTATCAAAGCTTTATAGCATCATTACAACGAGTAGAGTACAAAGAAAGTAATATCAAAACATTAAGGAACACTAACGCTTAAATAGTTAATTTGTAGATCGAAAGTTGGGGGCAACATGTTATGGTGACCAAAAAGAGGAGAATAGAAGTAGAATGAAAAGCACAGTTTTAACGAATACATACAGTATACCTATTTGTAAACTACCTTAACCGATTTTACTTCTCAACTTTCGATGAAACAACTAAATGGTAAAAAAAGCCGAAGTAAGAATGACAGTTTTATGTTGTATAGTAACAAAAACCACCGAGTGATAACGTTTGCATTTTCCACTTGCGACTTAAATGATATCTGAAAAGTTGCTTGCAAAGCAAGAACATTGCCACCAAGAACGTAATAAATCTCCCTAATGATATATTCATGGGATTTCTTTTCTACTGGTGCCTGTCAGATCACATCAGGAAACCAGCTAGGGCAGTTACAATAACAACTGTATTGCGACATATCAGTTTAATAATAGTGTGTTCCGACGCTATTTTTCCGTTACAGAACTTGCCTGAAAAGCTATGCAAAATTTTCAAGTTCCTATGGAGACCAGTCAAAAACACAGTTAAACTTCGGCATTTTGAATTAATATCTAGTCGGTTTCTAGAAGTGCGATGTTTTAGTCGTTGTTCAGTTAACTTTTCTTTAACATCTATTGCTGAACCTCTCCTCTATGTATGGAGATAAGGAGAACCTGTGCATCAATTATTTATACATATATGTTGGGCTGATAGAGATTCGCAGTTAATTACCCTTCCAGAGGTTGTTGATACGGCATTTTAAGCGCATCAAGAAGAATTCTAAATAAGTAATTTGTTTTGCAGTCTCCCGGTATTCCGAGTAGAATCCAAGGTTTAGTTTGTGGTGCTTAAAGTGTAAACGCTGAACGCCTTGGTTAAAACTCGTTTATAACAAGTTCGAATAATATCGCAGCAGACTATGTCTAGTGGAACTGGTTAAGTGAAAGTTTAAGCCTTAGTATGTCTTACTGCTCCACAGTGGAAGTCTTTCACTGTTTTGTTCTGCCTTAATGGACGAATGCTAGAACTTGCTACCATGCCTTATGCTCTAATAACTTCATTTGACTATTTTCCATGTTAAGTACTGCAAGGAAGTGTTAATTTTTGACTTCATCCGATCCTTCGTATAGAGGAGGGAGTCGAGTCGAAGAGATCATTCTAATTATATCTATAACTTTTAGCAATAGTTCCAACAGAAGAGGCCAAAATTTAAGGGTTGATTATCTGACCAAAGACAAAACAGGATTTCATTGCAAATAGGACAGACAACTTGGCTAATTGGAGAAGTGCGATAAAGAGATAAACCATCTATCCGGCAGATGTGTATGGAGATTTAATAAAGGTCACATGGTCGGTGTTACACGATCGAGACTTGGTTTGTACAACCTGCAAAACATCTGAACTCAGCAGGAACTCTGAGACTGAATTGGAAAGATCTACAAGATAGATTATTTCGTGAATTTGCTACTTCTGCGTAATATAGATCAGAGTGGTTTCAGAGAGTATAATTTGCACAGTACTACGACATTATTTAGGTCGTTGAGATAAGGAATAACCTTTTCGTATCCTTGTGTCGTAAGTTGAAACAGCTGATCGGAGTGTTGTATGTACATCCTTTGATTCTCGACTGACGTTGAAGAGCGTGTTGATAAATGGAATCGATTATATGCTACTTACTAGGTTTCATCTATGAGCCTACTAGCATAGGGAGCACAAGAAATGGAAATGTTTACAATGGATGTTGATATTGATCGACGAGTTGTTCCCCGACAACAGTCGTCTTCAAATCATGACTTTCAGTGACACAATGCCTGCATCTCTGGCTCTCGGTTAACCGGGTTTCCGCTATTATATCGCTAGAAAAATTGGTAATCACTGGATTTATAAAATGAATCTTTTGACTAGAATGTGGTGTCGAACGTGCTTACTTCGACTTCTTTTTACCAAGAGTCTTCGTCCTTTAATATCACCTTTGCCACTAATTGTCTGGTTTACGCTAGCAGTGATATATTTTACATTCAGTGGACAGGAATCAAATATGGCAAGTATTAATTTAGCAGATGCAGAACTATCTCGTTTGATGCCAGCTGCTACAGATAGCCAAGTTGCTGACTACGACAATTCACCTCTAGTCTACCACAATTTACCCGGTGAAAAAGGTCAACCAGTGTACTTATCACCAAGAGAGAGGATATTGGAAAGACTTGGGTATCAACAACATGCATTTAATCGTTTGGCAAGTGACAAAATTTCCTTAACACGAACATTACCGGATTATAGAAAGTTGTCGTAAGTATGATGACAATTGTTATTTGTTAAGACTTATTTACTTGATGGTAAGAATTTCTTCGTTTTGTTTTTCCGTTGCATATATGCCTCATATGTACAGTATACAATACTTAAACTTATTCAGCGTGTTAAAATGTGGTAACCAATGGTGGAAAACTTCCATCGTAGCTTTCCGCTGCTTGATCAAGCAGATAGTGGAATAAAAAATGAAACTTTTTGGTGCTATGGCAAAAACACGTCACTACTAACACACTGATTTCGTCTTCGACGAGTCGTTTATGTTTATCTTAAGATACTAGCCATTTTAATAGATAAAACCGGAGAAAAGGAAATTAAGCCAGATGTTCTTTGACTTACTTTGTTATATCTTGTTTGCCATTACTAGGATCCGCTCACTTGCCACTGCCAACTTATTCCAAAAATTGTGGTAACGGTGGTTTCCGTGCATCTTCATTTCGTCATACCTTGTGTAAATTGGGGTAATGGTGGTAAAAACTATCATATTGATGACTTTCTGCAAGATGTGAGATCATTGAATGTGATCATATGGTGGAAACATTGCAGCGTTATGTGTAGATCGTAAGCTTTGGATAGTTATTATTTTTAGCATCATGTTGATTAAATCAACAAATGTGCACGAATAATATATATATCTATATATATATATATTAAAATTTGAACAGATTAAATAGCTTAGCTAAAAACCATATATTAAAACAACAAAGCTAGAAGTGATT
>JAAAKL020008907.1:0-15516 GCA_010016065.2 Carybdea cf. marsupialis auct. non (Linnaeus, 1758)
GATCAAAGAAATTTCCTCTTGTGATAACATTCGATTCCAGTAAGCAAAGCTGTGGTAGCTACCAAATCGGGCAATCACCAGATTATCAGGCAAACCAGTGAAATTGTAATAAGTCCTTTCGTCAACTAATCTCCCACCTCTTGTCGCGTTGACATAAAGTTGTAGGGCTCTGCCTAAAAGGGAATGGTTAAAGAGACAAAAAAGGCTGAAATCGATACGATGGCACGTATGGATTCTTACTTACGTATGAAATGCCAAGAAGATAGTAAACATTTAAATTTAGATAGCCAATAACAATGCCGTACAATACAGCTCACCCATAACAAGGAAGGATCTTATATACGCTATACTGTCATTATCGTTTTCTTTAATAGTCATAATCCAAAAAAGTTAGAAATGTTTATCGCAACCATTCAACATTAGAGATTGGTAATAACGTTCTCTTTTCGTCGTGGACTCTGTAAACAGATATACTCGAAAAGCACTTAATTGAATAAAGAGTCACCGATAAGCTTTCTTCTAATGATTTCGATGTTAAGAGCTGCAAAATAACAAAATGTGTTATCTTGTAAGCATAAAATCAAGTATTTTAAACTTACCTTTTAGATGGTTTGTTAAAATACTCTTAAATACTGTTACTAAAGTGTCTACGTATTCGGAAAGGAGATATTCTAATGAAATACGTACATCAATATTATATGATTTGCGACATAAAAATGCCCGATTAGTGTGAACAGTCCCTAGTACACGTTGCAACACTGCCTACTAACTTTGGCCATCCATTTTCTAATACTAGGCAAGCGGTTTAACATTTGAAATTTGAAGTAAGTTTCAATTAATCAAGGCCACTTCCTTATGCGGCACCGATCATGTGGCTACGCCCAAACAAAGTGAATTGAGTCATGTTCAATACTTGCAACATCTTTCTCCTAATATTTAAAAAGAACTGAATGTCTTGTGTAGATATGCCATGCACAACACAAAGTCTTACTACAATAGAGCAATCTTCATATAAAAAATAACATAGGGGGAGATCACGCTCCACCCCTCCTCAAAGATAAAGCAAGATCAAAGGTAGTTGGATGGAGAGGAACAAGCTAAAACAATTCATATTGTGTATATTTGGTATAAGTTTTTATCTACTAGATCTTGTTGATCTTGCCATAATGGTCTTACTCGTTAATAACTCGTGGAAGGAAGTTTCCAAAAGTATCTTCTCAAAATCTTGAACGTTTGGAATTTTTAAAGTTGCAATTGTGATACATTCTGTGAAATCAAGATAACAGACAGAGCGTCTTGATTGAAATGGATCGAGATCTTGCAATTTGGGACCAGGACGATCTTTTGAAGAGTGATTTTGATCAGGATATATAACTGCTATAGATTCAGATGCAATACTAGCCTGTGTTTCCTCTATGACTGAGATTGAGGACAACTCGATTATGCTATGAACGTATAAGTTTCTATAGTGTTAGTTGTTATCATTTTCATATATTTACTTTATGCTTCAGGGAGTTCTGTCAATGTCGGCACTTCGTTTTCAACCATTCTTGTCAGTTGAAAGAAATCGAAGTTACATTTTAATAGAAAAGAACACTGTAACTGGTCAAAAATTGTTTCATGCCCACATGTCCCCTTACGTGCCTATTGCACTCCATAGAGGTGGATAATTTTGATTCCACGTTTCTAAGCCCGTGAAAAATGAAACTGGGCTAAATATTATTTTACTTTGCAAGAAAAGACCTGATTTTCGGGAAAAAAAGGATTAAATTTTAAACAAAAATTTATCAAAATAACATCACACTACTCACCATCAATTTTTCGACTTAATTTTAGGCTCCATTTAATGAAAGAACATTACTACATCTGAGCATTAAAAGCAACTTTAGAAAGAAACAACGTTGACAAGGTTTACGAAAACGGTTAAAAAAATCGTACGAATCTGGAAATAAACTTTGAAAAGGGCGCAGTAGTCACTAGTACATTAAAGTAAGACATCAAATTTTCATTTTTTATTACAGGAGACTCATGAAAACCATTTTCTTGTTTGGAGTACTAATCAAAGGAAAAATTATTGCTTCAGTAAATTCAGGAAGTCTTTGTGAAAAAGAAAATATGACCCTGGCAATAGTCTGTTGCATTTCCATTTTTAGTCAATATTAAAATTGACATACTACTACTTTCTAAACGCAAAATATAAGTGGATCTGCCCAAAAGATTTGAACATCAAATATCACTACTTGGTGACAAACGCGTCTCGTGAGGACAATCATAAGTACATGCAGAATAACCGAGACACCTCCGATTAACGCCGGTATATTATCAGAAAGGGAAATTTTATGATATAAAACATGGGGGCTTGGAGCAAGAAAATTGCAATAGCCGGCAACAAATGCTACTTCGTACATCAAATGGCCAGGATAGGTACAAGAAAAGTTTGGTATTAAGAGATCTGGTGATAGGGACATTATGGACATAATCTCTCTTCTAATCATAGGCAAATACATCATGTTTAGTGTCTAACGAAACATTTACTCATCCTTAATTGCACTGTCAGTACCAGACCTTCCTTTGTAACTGATTTTCACTCTATCAGGCTTTAATATAATAATTGACCTACCTTGATCAGAAAATACAACAGCCATATGAATCCATTCGTAAGCAAAATTAAGCCATGTGTCATACCACAGACGGTACCTCCATTGTTTCTCAGTGCTTACAACGTTAACAGAGAATATGTTACGCTTCAAGTTATGCGCAACAAAAAATCCTGCCTTCTTTCCATTTGTAGTGAAAATCAGGTATTGATATTGTTTTAATAGATCGGGGTTGTATTTAAACCACATAGTAATGGTAAATGATCCTCCATATGGTTCACTAAGACAAAACATAACATATAATATAAAGCGAGATAATATTTTATCTCAAGGCATACTTATTGAAGTACCTTGAAGT
This sequence comes from Carybdea cf. marsupialis auct. non (Linnaeus, 1758), assembly GCA_010016065.2. Taxonomy (NCBI): domain Eukaryota; kingdom Metazoa; phylum Cnidaria; class Cubozoa; order Carybdeida; family Carybdeidae; genus Carybdea; species Carybdea cf. marsupialis auct. non (Linnaeus, 1758). The sequence goes on from JAAAKL020008907.1 coordinate 2,956, forward strand.
ACCTAAATGGCGTTAATTTTTGGCGACCAGCGTAATAAGGGCCGGCGTAAAACGGGCCGCAAAAAGGCAATTTTTGACTGAAATCTGTTGATATACGTCTCCGTGATTTATCCTGGACAGGTTTTATACTCTCAATTTCCTTGTCTCATTTCTTAAAGTCATCAAACAAGACTTATTCAGACTTTAAAGACAAGTGCGCTAAATGCTTTGAAGCAAGAGGTACACTGATGTTGACTGACGAAGCTGAAGTCGATTTATTACAAATGGAGGTGGAGTCAGATGCTGAATAATCGGAAACAAATGATGACGACGATACTGTTACTCTAAATTAAAAAATCAAGAAGGATTGAATTATATGATACCATACATGATACGGTATTTGTATAGAATTAAACATGATGCGGCTTCAAAAACCTGATTGCATTTCATGATCTAGTCTGTTTGAATGGTGTAAATCTCTGCAGCTTCATTGATAAAACTCTTTTGTAAATATAAAATGCAGAAGATACATATCGTGAAGCTGAGACTATATATAACCATCTATATGTTTCGGACTTACTTTGCTGTCAAGGTAATTTGGTACTTTTGTGACAACAAGGACGGACAGAGCTGGTTTATTTCTATGCAAAAGCCATTTGAAAGGGGGGAACGTTTGCAATTATTATGTTCAACAGGTCAAAGATGATGAGTAACTGCACTCTTTCACTTGGCTTTGCCATCAATTATGAAAAGCTGGGGTAATTCATATAATAGGCTCACCTTTCTATTGCCGTAGCAACTACTACTAATTATGAACTACTTTATAATCACTAGATTTGAACGCACCAGACTGCGATAAACCTTAATTTAGAAATCTTGTCAAATAATATGTTCCAACAAACGTGACTCTATTCCTGCATGGGTACCGCAACGTGACTTTATAAATCAGGGGTTGCTTTCCAAAACGGGCACACTACGAATAACACACGATTAATGAGTCTGGAGAATCTCTGCATAAAAGTAGCAGCATTGAGGAATTCCATCTCGATCAATAGTTTCGATAAATGAATTTTAAAGCTTTTTAGCAATGAACCTATTTTCTGCTCGTGTTCATATGATCCAGCTTCTATGAAGGTAGCAGTGTAACAAAATCAAACGCAGAATTTTTCTCACATAAGAGTATCTCTTGAATGGATGGCTTTCTGCAGTACACCGGCGAATTGTTTTTGGAAAAGTATTTATCAGATATCCCCTGGTGCTTTGTTTAGCCCGAAAAAGATGATATGTGGGTCATTCTTCTAATAAAACCATATACGCCTTTGGTGTAGATCCTGAGTTAACTGCATTTTACGTCCAACTGAGAAAGTTAATCCAATCCTGTCAACTCTAAAATTTGCTAGTTGAGGCGTTCAAATCCTACATTAGAATTGCTTCAACTCTAGTTTTTTCGTTATAAAGGTCATGATTCATAGCATTTATCATCGCTGAACATAACACTACACATAAACGTATTTGATGTATATTATTACAAGTCTGGTTGAAATATTGTTACTGTCATCGGGGGGCATGTGTCTCCATATGGTTCCGAAAGTTAAGAGCACAGCCCTCTCAATTCGCGATGGCATTTGTGTGCCGTCGTAGCTGACATGGACAAAGACAATAACGACGGCAAAACATTGCCAAGGAAGTTCACTCAAGGTTCTGAATAAAAATCTTCCCTCCTTAATTTCGATGTGACAGATCTTAATACGCAGTAGAAAACTTCTAAATTCATCAGGAAATTCATTTTCAGTGCCAGGAACAATCTCTTGAATTTAAAAAAATTGCCGTCGTGTGCCGTCGTATCCGCATCCTGCGACGACAATTTATGACCGCCGGAATTTTTGGTGGATTCCAAGGGCTGAGAGCACGATGTCAAAATGATATACCATGTGTCACACTAGTATGAAAAATAAGTTAATAAAGAAGAACTTCACAGAACATTTTTAACTGCATGTAGATTACCCCAACCTGTCATTGGATAAACAATTTCCTGATGTAAAACATTTTTAGGGTCTCGTGATATAAATATCATTAATACATTTATAAAGGGACGTAATTCAATAAGCAACAATCCAAAGGTATTTTTAAATTGTCAAGACATTTAATTCTTCTTCTTCTTTATCCCGTAACCGTTTATGAAGGTCGTTGGAGCGCTGCAATACTCAGACGAATAGCAACTCTCTACACCTCTCTGTCCTCTGCTGATCTTAGGGTCTGTTCTGGTGTGGGTCCTGTCCATTGGTGGATGTTATCGCACCATTTCTTGTGTTGACGACCACTTCTTTTACTGTTCAGTGTGCCCTGGAGATGGTCTTATTCACGCCACTTGACCTTGTAACGTGTCTAAACCAACGCAATTGTTTCTCCTTAACTGTGTCGAGGTAGGTGCTTGAACGGTCCTATAGCTAGTGCAATCTGCCTATAAATCTCCTCATTGGTGACTCGACTTCTGTATGAGACAACAAGAATTCTTTAAAAGGACTTGCTTTCTAGTGCTTCCATACTTCGCTGGAGATCTGCAGTAAGTGTTCAGCTTTCACATCCGTACAAAAATATCGAATAGAAAACAGTGCATAGCAGTCGGACTTTAGAATTTAGCTGAATCTTCTTGTCTTTCCACAGAATGCTGAGCCTGCTCATTGCACTCAGGGTCTGGACAATTCTGCCTTACACCTCAGGTCTTGAACTGACCTAACTAATGACTGACCCTACGTATTTGAACTGTGAAACTGGCTCTGGTTGTCGAATTGATGGGATCTTTGAAAGCCGTTAGGTGAATTTGTCATGATCTTGTTCTTTTCTGCGCTTATCTGCATGCCATATGCTATTGATGCTTTATTCAGGCGTTCAATCAGCGCTGCCATCTCTTCTTCATTTCCGGCCATTGCATCGACGTCATCTGCAAACCGAAGGTTAATAATCTCTCTGCCCCCCCCCCCCTATGTTGAGTAGGGAAGTCCTCAGCACCATATATGAGTATTCGATTAGTTGTACCTACTTTTATCCATTGATCGTTTAATCGGTATCTAATGGCGTGGCATGGGCGTGCCGGAACGCAGAAGATATCAGTTATTAATTCATGATATAATATTTTTATTTTGTGTCGAAAGCAAGCGAAAAAGAAATTGCAGTTAATAGCCTAACCTGTCAAAGTTTACTTCAGTGCTCGAAACATTGTGTGACTCTAGTTCAGGATTGATGATTAAGAAGGTCGAAAAGCTTGTTCGTTGACGGGAAATTAGAAGAGGTATGCCTGTAGCAACCATGAGGAGGAGTTAAATTTTTTTTTCCATTTAAACAACGGTGTGCCCCAAACATCCCATCCCACCCCACACACACTATGAAATTCGTAGAAGATAATAAGATTTATAGAAAGAAAATTAGTTTGGATGAGTGGGAGACAACAGGATATTAAAATGACTAATGATAAGTATGTTTCTTCAATCGTTTCTCTTGTACGTTTTTTATTTCGAAAAACCCAGACTTTTCTAACGCCGATATTTTCTGTGTATTTATTTGGGGTCTTATTTTAAAAACACGATAGGACATAAGCCCCCAGAATCTACCTCATTTTGTCAACAGAGGCGTGCAATCCCGAAGAATTATTGCACGGTTTCTCCGATCCTTTTTCTTTTGAACAGTCAACCTTATTACTTAAAAAAAGAGAAGGCTGCTTGATGGTTGTAGGTTTTCATACCCAAAGGATTTTCGTATGTTATGTCATTTCTGTTTTTTGTAGTATTTTTATTAAGATCATTTTCCTTTTCTACCCAAATTCACTCGAGGCGCACTTTCTTTTTCTATCCTTTAGAGAATGCTATCGTTGTTAGCAGAAAAGGTCTTTCCCACGCCTTCAAGTTTTGACAGCTCCAAGATTGATGCTCTACTGCTGGCAAGTGGATTGTCTCGGGTGGCTTTGCCTGTTCCTTGATATTTGATCATGCGTTAAAGATAAACTGAGATCATGGCAGACAATCGATCATCGCAGACATTGAGATTGTCAGGTGACATTCAATTACTTTTGACTCTACCTTCTGGTCGATCATTGGCAGATGATCGATCACGAGGCAGAGAGGCTACATGTTCGATCATCGTCGTGAAATCAAGATAGTCTATTATTTTCATTAAAAAGAGGCATTCGAAGATCGTTTTGCTTCAGTGATAATCGAAGGTTAAATCAACCTTCGATTAATCGATTAATCGATGTTCGTTGGACAGCCCTAATGCTGACCGTGCCTTCGTGATCTTACAAAGTCTCAGCCATGATCATCACCAGGAACAGAATGAATAGGGTTGGGGAGAGAAGGCATCGTTGTCTCACTCCAACAGCTGTTCTGAACCACTACTCCATTTTCCCATTTCGTAGCACTTCGCTTGAGCCTGTTTCGTAAAGCTTCTGTATGATGTTGATGATGTCTAGATTGATGTTAAAAGATTTCATAGTTGCCCACAAAACTTCATGCCAGACCCTGTCGAAAGCCTTCTTCAAATAAAAAAATACATGGCACAGGTCTTGTTGATGGCTTTTATGTTTCTCACATATCAGCCACAGATTGCAGATCTGTTCCACTGTGCCGCGCCCTTTCCTGAATCCTGCCTGATCTTCCGAGATGATAGTCTCGGCCTGTGTTTTTAACCTGTTTAGGATAACCCTGAGTAAAACTTTACTGGGGTAACAAATGATACTAGTTGTCCTGTGGTTTGAGCATAATTGTAGATCTCCTTTCGTAGGTAGCGTGATGACGAAAGAGTGTGTCCAAGCTGTAGGTCCGAAACCAGGTGTCCACACTGAATTGCAAATGTTTGTGAGCACTGTTACCGTTCCTTCGCCATCCACTTGAGACAATTCAACAGGAGTATCATCCACACCTGGTGATTTTCCAGCCTTCAGACTGCAAACTGCTTCTTCAACCTCTTCTTGAAGAGTTGGGGTGGTGATTCTGAGTTTTAGCGGCCTGGGCTGTTGAGGCCCGATCTGTCACCAACCACCTCCTGGTTATACAGTTCACTACAATATTCTGTCCAACGCTTCGTAATATCACGATCCTCTGTGAGGATAGTGCTTTGTTTATCTCTTATGACAGATGTCCTGCCTTCTTTAACACTGGTAAGGCCTTTGACCACTTCTTACGCCTGTTTACTGTTCGTGTTGAGATTCCGTTCTATTTCCTCAAGCCGTTGGTCTATCTACTTCTACATTTCTGCTCAAAGTTTTTCCTTATCTTTATATTGACCTCTCTGTATTTTAGTTACCCCTCCGCCGTCGAGCCCTTTTGTCGGAGAGTTAGTCATTTATCGCAGAGCTGCAGAGTTTCCTGACTAACCCAGGGATGTTTAGTCGGACGATGTCTTCCAAGCACCTCTCCCGCAGGTTGAGCACATCACTTCATTGAACTTTTCCACGACTTGGGCAATGTCTCAAGGCTCATCTTCCATATTGAGGAGAGGGACAAATCTTCCTCCAACTGTAGTATTGAACGTGTTTAGTATGTCCCTGTCCTTCAACCTCTCAAGATGAAAATTGAATCTAGTGTTTCCAAGCTTTTTTAGCTTTTGTAATCTCATGTGGAAGGTCATCATCACAAGGTTGTGGTCGCTACCAACATCTTTGCCAGGGAAACTTTGCGTTCTTGCTGTATGTATGGAGAGTCTAAAGCAGCTTGGTATCAGGATGTAATCGATTTGATTCTAGTACGTATTGAATACCCAGACTATCCCATGTCCCAGTCCTTGACGTCTTGTGGACACCCCAGGTGTTCGGTAGTGTCAGTTGGTTGGCTGACGCAAATTCTAACAAACGGAGCCGTCTATCATTTGTGTCGGCGTTCGAAGCTGCAGCTATGATGTTGGGGCAGTTTCTCCTTTCATCTTGATCTACTTTAGCATCCCAGTCACCCAGGAGTATGATCACACTTTTTTGCAGGTGTTTTCGATAACAGATTGTAACAACTCATACAATGCGTCCACTTCCTAATCTTCATGTGCGGAGGTGGGAAAATATACTTGTACAGCAGTCATGTTAAACGGTTCCCCCCTGCAGCCTTAGTAAGATTATCCTGCTTGACAGTGAGCCACATCCCATAATAGAGTTCACCCAGTATTTGTGAATAAGAAATACGACACCTCTTTCAGCGTATCTCTGAGATGCCAATAACGTGCTACTTAAAGTTCTTTGCTTCATGTAGAAGCTCCTCTACTCTCCCTCCAGTCCGTAGCGTCTGGAAATTCCACGTGCAGTCATTTTTACCCCGGACCTCGACCGATTTGGTATGGCTCTTGAAGATAACGTCATATTCATGCAGCGAATCATGGGTAAGCACAATCTAGTGGCACCCACCCCTCTCTAGACTGGTTGATCACAGCTGAGCTCCACTGATTAAGATGTGGGTTTGCCTTGACAGCTACTTAGATCCTTGCAATTGCATTTTTGATTTTGACATTGGTATTTTTGTAATTATCGGGGTCATAACCCCAGAGAATACCTGATAAACAAAGAAGTGTCACTAGAGTCGTAATGTTCGATGAGGAAAGGTCCTGTATTTTCCCCGCAACACGACATGTCCCAAACCTCGAATTAAAAAAGAGTTTAGAACCAAAAGAGAACTAAGGAAACGTCGACTTTGCAGACAGGTTTTAAACAAAAAGAAGAAAAGGTGATAATAACGACTGTTTAGAGCGGATATCCATAAAATAGTTTGGACAGTTGAGAGCAATAAGTTTTACTATGGGATATGTTATGGATTACAAGACAGTTTGTGATTAAAAGCCCCAATGCTGAGAGGATTGACTAGTGGCCAAGTTGTCACTGGCACCATCTGTTCCGATTAGGAGTCTCCATCAGCCCGAAAGGATTGGATAAAGTATTTATGAAAGCTAGCCAGGCTAGACAGGCTAGGCATTGTTTGTTACAGTCTGGGCAGTTGTGGTTGCCCCACATATGCAGATTCGGTTGGAACACTGATTTTGTTAGTTCAGTCAAGGTCCCCGGAGATAGTCGGATCCGATAGAGAGAGAAATGAGATTTCTAGATGTTACCTCCAACGACCTGATGTACAATATTAAAAATAGAAATTTTGGTGGTTTATATGCACTGGGAATTGCTAAGATGGTAAATAACCGATCTTCATTGACCAAATGACTTAATTCTTTGGCAACTGATTACGTATTCAGTTGTAAGAGGTTAAGAAGAAGATAATGTCGCTTTGCGGAACAAGGAGAAAACTGTAGCTAAACTATTCTAGCACAAATGTATGTTATATCTTAGAGCATTATATTTTCGTATGATTAACGGGCAAAAGTGAGGTACCAGTGATACCTAGAATACGTGAATCGTATAAATAATAACTGCAATACGTAGGAAATAAGAATTATCGATGAATAGATCTTGCAAGTAATCTAAACCTTGCTTTATCACTTCTGATATAATACAAATGGTAGTCCTTTTACATAAGACTGCTCTCATTGTCAAGCATTGGGAATGATAAATCTTTGAAGGAAAAATAACGAAACAAATGCACAAAGAACAACGTATCCTGTGTAACAGTTTATTTTGAATGACGAAGTGGTGTGTAGTTACTGTTTTTTTATCAAAATTTTAAAGCTCAGTCATGTCATATCTGAGGAGGGGAATAGATCCTCAAGAGTCATCAATCATTTATATTTTTGTTGTTTCTAATTCCTGTCTGATGTTTCCCTATGTTTGTACATGCCTTCTCAAACGGAAGACACCAAAATTTGCTGATAGACTCTTCTTTGTAACTATGATGTTCTCTATATAAAAGGTATAAGTTTATTAAACTTATGCAATGGATGGACAGATCAGACAAAAAACTTGGAGGTAAGAAAATTTTTGTTTATTACAGACCTTAGACTGCGATGGCAAGAGCAATGTTGAAATTTAATAATACGATTCAGAACCCAGTCATGATGTAGACAGTCCTTGCCTAGATTTACATGGAGTCTCATAAGCCACTCCTGACAACACTCATATTGAACATCACAACATGAAGCCGCTTGGAAAGAATTTGGAGTCTGCAACTGAATGCACGTGAGCATATAAGCCCGCATTATTTACTTGGGGTTGCAGCATAACATGTCCTTCCATGGTTTGTTGTTGCGCACGTGAATCGTTTTGGCAGGGTGTTTTTTATTAATACTTGTCATATGAGAAAAGTATAATGGCAAAGCCAATGCTAAATACTTACGCAAGTGCACTGCCTTTGTGACTGCCCAGATGAGTGGAAGCAACAAGTTTAGACTTTTTACACTCCAGAACACATCTGAGGTGATATTGATCATATACACTATTTCCGTCAATGAAAATGCCTCTTGTTACTGACCAATAATTCTTACCAACAAGATACAAAATGGCTTTGTTGCATAGAATGTCATCAGCTGGAACAAAGACTTTAGGGTTTAGAAGAATTTCTACAAAAGAAAATGAATGAAATGTTCTTAAGAAATTCAAACTCTTCTCTAAGATTTTTGTTTTAGTAAGTAGGTAGTTCCAGAGAAGCTGCGTGTTACATTCATGCAGCTTACATCAGTTGTCTTCATGTTATTAGAGGACGCAGCTATATGAATATAGTATGTGAAGCGTTTTGATGCGCTTTTGGCAAACGTATCTCCCGTTTTGAAGTTCAAGCATAATGAGGATGGAGAGCGATCCTCCAAAAAATAGCACCGCTATTCTGTTAGCAGACATGTGCAACTTGCAATTCATCTCGTCACGTCCACTTATTATAGGATTCGGTTTGCAATGTCTTGATATTATGTAGAAGTTGTGGAGCGTGTGGTCGTGTGGTCTAAAAGCTTGCTTTGAAAACCACCGACCTGGGTTCGATTCCAGCGCTGTGAAGCTTAGACAACTTCTCTTTACCATAGTAACGGGGCCCATCCAGCCCATATTGGGGAGAGGGAAACTGTGTTTGGATAGCCCAGCCTTGAAGAACACGTCAAGAGTACAAGTGACTGTGGCTTAGTCAGCCACTTTCACTCTGATTTACAGAGCAGGTTGCTCAGCTGATAGAACAGTTGAGCTCTCATACGTCGGTATGGACGGAAGAATCCATTATTATAAAGAAGTTAGTTGGAGTAGGCTGTGAGACAGAAATTGCAACATCGAGATAAATTTTACGTTCAGTTGTATCAATGATTAACCTATAACCGAAATAGGAACATCTATAAATCGTTAAGAAGATGCAAAGTCTATGTATCTCTACATATTCCTAACCTAAAAGAAGACATTCTGTCTATGACTGTCTCACATTTTAAATTCGATAGTGGGAAACAATAGTATCAATAATACGAATATATTTTGGAGGAGGCATTCGAAGCTATTTGAGATTTGTTCATTTCTCTTGTCTCTCCGTTTAAATTATCTTTGCTCATAACATCAATGTTTTAACAAACTCTTTCAAAAGCTAAATGGTAGCAACAATTCTACTCAAATGGTTGATAGGTACTTATGCACTTTGAGCTGTGTTGTTATGTAATAGACTCTTTTTAAAAAAAATGAAAATCATCTTTGTGTAGATAATAGATCAGTAAATAATTCTGTCAAGTTTAATATCTAACTGAAAAATGTTCACAGACGTATTTGCATTTGTTTAATACCGGGCCTAGTAGTCTCATCCCCTGCAATATTCCTACAAGTCCCAAAATCACCCAATCTGGATATGGTTAATGCTTAAATGTTGTTTTCTACGACATTATCTAGGATATGTTTCGAAGAGATAAAAATCAGCTTAATTAGTACAAAATTTTTTAAATATTAATTTCTTAAGCTAGTACAGGAATACTCCTTTTCACTAATATACTGCAGTACTTAAAAACAGGCAATCACAAGAAGTTTGCATTCAAAATGTCTCAAATACCTGGATAAGACCATCCCTTATTGTCTGGAGTAAATTTGGCTCTCTATCAATTGAAACAAAACGAAATTTACTGTAAATAAAGAAGATAATGAATGTTGATTTTCATCCGATAAGGAGCATCATCTATTCTGCTCTTTGTTTACGTCTAGATCATTTATCGAAGAAACATCTGGTCTGATTATAATGGTGCTAACGTATGCACTTTTTACATGTCGTCATTGTTGCCGAAATTGGTAAGCATTCTATTCTCTAGAGAGTTCAAGACACAATACTTTTGTCTGATCTGCCGTGAAACTGTTTTTCATTAGACGAGCACTACAATTATTTTCAAGATGTCTATCTTGACATCAGTCGTTGTTGGTAGCTGATTATCATAAGTGTTGTATCTTTTGTTGTCCTCTGATTTTAACTCATAAAACTTTCAGTACAAAAGAAAATTCGGGTAGGAAATGAAATCGAAATATGAGAGGTGATGAAATCTTTGTCGGTAACTAAAAGTAGTATCAAAAAAGAAAAAAAACAATATTGGACTTAATGACGCAATGTGTTTAAATAGTTGTTTTGTTTCTATTCCAACTACACAATTATCAAAACATCGGTTGTTATGTTTTCTCTAAAAAATGTTACGTATCCTTAATACTGACATGCGATGTTACTTTTATGATAATTGCTATCTCGTTTCAACTGTTTGTAAATAATTTTTTAATTTAAATTTAAATTTAAGAAAAGCCACAAACGTGCTGCGCAATGGCTCCTACAGCTTGATAGATAGATGCCTACAAAATCCCAAAGATATTTTAAAGGCCCCCTTCCTCGCTCCAGGCCATATGGGGTTAATTTAACAATTAAAATACTGTCCATTACTACTCTAGTATTTAAGCAATTTATGTTTTGGGGCATAATATGATAGATAATAGTCTCCTGCAACAGCTTTTAAACCTTTATCACAAATCGCTCCATGTGTCTAAATAGGTGGTTGTCATCTAACAGGCCTAAAACATTTTATTCTTTACCCAGCCTAACATCAAATATTCATATCAAATTAACTAAACGGGCTGTCTTCTCTAGCTTTTAATCTTAACTACTGGGGATCACCAGGATCTGATCATCTCTCTTATACCTGCCACTATCTGGCGGACCGTCCGATAAAAAGGACTTGAAATATTTAATTGATAACATCCACTTTTGCAATATGCAAAGCGGAGAGCTTCTACTCTTTTTAAGATTTTGTAAACCAGGGACGTGCCGTCACTAAATGTAATACGCATGCAGCAGACAAAAAGGGCGTGGTCACAACAATATGAAATATTAGTAATCAACAGAATAAGGTAACAAAGCCGTCATGAGGATTCGTTGTGGAATTAATCTACGTTTATCTAAAATCGAGTCTTCTATCTTTTTGTATAAAGTCCTCTATAACTAAAGTGTAGAAGTTCGATTTAGCTCTTAACTTGCGAAGCAGTTCCTCCTCTATCGCAATCATCGCTGAACTTGACAGACGATTGTCACTTGGATTGTTTCGTGTGAAGGGTTTAATTGTAAATGAGGATGAAAATGATCTTTCGACACTAGAGGTTGAATAAGAAATAGTAGCGACCAACGAAGCTAACTTTACAACCTGAGGGAAACAGTCACGAAGTTCTAAGCCGGTCGTTCTTGAAAGTAATTAGAAGGTTGATAGGCCTTGAAAGTGCTTTGACCAATACAAAACCATTAGCTCAGTAGCTAGGCGACATTTGTCATAGATTTAAGGGTATGCCGATTCAAGAGAAAGCGACCACCCGTCCGGGAAGTTGGCAACGAAGGCTTCGAAACGTTTGGGGTTAAGCAGACTAGAGAACTTAAGATTACTAAGGTTTTTAAATCGTAGATCAATCTGAGCAACGGTGGTGTCAATGATGTCATAAAACAACCTTCGATTGTCACTTTGCATATAAGAGTATTCAACTCTTGTCCTCTTCGACTGGAAAAAGTTTCCGTTATCTTCTTGAAAATCTCAGATCCTTCTTCAAACTCATTGAAACGATTTCGCTTCCGACTTAACTGTCTTTGTCTCACTGCTATCTGTTCTATGCAGATAGCGATGCCGTTGCTTTCTTCTGAAGAATGGCAAATAACAGTTCTGCTGATTCATAAATCCTATCAAAGAGCTTTACCAGAAACTGAAATTTGTCAGTTTTCATTGATATAAAACCCTTTGGCAGGGGAAAAGGATATTGCATCACAGTTCTAAGGATTTTGTCGGCCTACCAAAGACTCGAATAATTCAAGGAGACCCTCCTTAGCTTGGAACATGTTAAAATTCCATATATTTGAACAAGCAGCAGGTAGTTTTCTCTTAACTATTTCCCTCAGCAGTTCAGAGAGTTCCGTAGCCTCCGAAGAAATACGGCCATGCCTTCCAAACTTTTTAAAAAGTAATTACATTCCCTAACACTCTTAATAGCCGAACTAAGTAGGCCTACAAGGTTCAATGCATGAGCATTGCAGTGTATGAACAGGGCAATTGGGTACTTATCTCGTACAAGTTACACCTCTCCTGACAGCGGCACCATCATATGCATGTGCTACAAGCTTCTCGCCACAATTGGACTCTTCGTAGACCCATTTTACATGACAAGTGATGGCCGAAGCTGCCCTATCTTTGCTTAGGTCAGTATAACCT
>JAAAKL020008908.1:0-15515 GCA_010016065.2 Carybdea cf. marsupialis auct. non (Linnaeus, 1758)
CGCCCTACAACCCCCGACGAAAGCAGCGATGAAAAGTAGAGCTTTAAAGACGCGGGAAACAAGCAGAAGTTGAGGATGATGTACAGATATTGTAACCACCGATTCATGTAAAGGACAAGACGTGGTAAAATATGGCCTGAAACATTATCTAGCAATATTTCATATGAAGTCCAACTTTCAAACTGGGAATGGTAGGAATTGGTCGGTAACTCGTTGCAAAGTATTGATGATGAAGTTTTGGTCCGTTTTTATGTTAAATCTCTTTTCACGAGCTTTCCTTGAGATAGAATTATTTGCACAATACTTCATCCCGCATTCAGCAATTCACGTATCTTTCAAATTTCCTCAATTTAGCTACTTAAGGTACTCATTCCTTATTCATTTTTATGTCATTTTCCATCTTCCTGGAAATCTTCAATATTTTTGTCTTTAACTACATTTATTTTTCTGTTTACTTTTTATTTCTACTTCTTTCAAATTAACTCAATACCTTGAAGTGGCAGCCCTGTCTGTATGGTTAAATAAACAGTGATAAGGTTTTCGATAAGGTCAGTGGTGTGGCAACGGGGTGCCCTCCTGATGCCCTATTTACCAATTTATTTTATTTTATTTAAATAATAAGGATATGTCACATTGCCCGTCTTCTTTCCGCTCATCGCAACTTGGTTTTGAAGGCTGGAAAGAGTACGATGCAGTATTGATCAACCGTTTCTTGTTTTTGAATATAAGTCAGCCTAACAGTCCTTCCTTGACTTTCTGTGCTCTCAAATATTTATCTAAGTCGTATTTTTCTACTATTGAACTTAGTTGAAATATGTTTCATTTTTTATGGCTTGAATATTCATACCAAGAAAGACTTTGAGATGTTGCCTTTTTTATAATTCACGAAGACGGCATTTTCGGTAACTTTTTCCAGCAGTACGTTGTCGTAAATAAATTCCACTTACGCTAGTCATTAACTCTGTTGCCTTTGTTGGAACACTTTCACCTGCCTATATTATTGTTTAATAGCTCGAAGAATAGAATGCTTTAGTTAATCTGCCAACCTATCACCTCCATTCCAGCATTTATACTCTCTTGGTGCTATTTGTTTCTTTGGAGTCTGAATTTAGGCTTTAAATGACAAAGATGAAATCATAGTACCAGGAACCAGCTAGTCAAGCAATCTATCACATTCACCCCGACACATAAATTCAGATGATGCAATCTTTTTGTAATAATTTTTTTGTCTATCAATCCAGCCGATTCTAGAGTACCTATGTGTGATCTCACAACTCAATGAAAGCTACAAAATCTTGCACTTACTGCAAAAGATTGTCAGTCACATTTTGTGAACGATATCTGGAGATTACACACGTCCAGATACGACGGTTCAAAGTGGAAAACATTCCTATCAAACTTTGTTAGTGAACTGGGCGGGATGGACAATATTTCCGTAAGATCATTGAGCCTCTTTGGTTAACCAATCAGTTCCATAGACACTGATTGGTCAAAACAACACCAATCTGGTAGTCAGAGTTCTGATTGGCTACTCTTAAACCGAAGTTAGGTTAAATTTCATTGACGTTTTCTCCATTTTTAATTCCGACAATTTCGTACTATGATCAGCGTCAGACGAAAAAAGCTTTTCAGTCCGAAACGTTTTCGCTGTTTCGTGCAGTTTTATTGTTCTGCACCACCAACAAACGTTTTGACGATCTTTTGCTGATTTCAACGGTTTTTACTCGTTGGAATTGATCACGAGCAGTGAATTTTTGTGTACGTGCGTTTGATGGTTCGGTGATCACTACGACTGAAAAATTATTTATATCCACAAAAAAGGGGTTTCTAGACGCAATTATTTCATTACTCTGTTTACGCTTTTAATGATGTGAACAAACAGCCGGATATACATGTGGTCCGTGTAAAAGCTGTACTTCATTTCGACTATTATTCGAAGCGGGGTGGCTTCTAAAATTTTAAGCCATGAGCGTGTTACATTTTATTAGTTTCTATAACTAGAACTATGTTTATCTTGTAGTGGAGCAATACACTGTACACAATAAACAACAACAAATTGCGAGGATATAACAAAGCTACCTACCTATACCGGTGTTTCCCGCCTATCTAGTCTTCAATAACATAGAGACTCGAAAGCAGGGGCGCTTTCTGACGAGTGGAGCCCCGGGCACTTTTACAACGCGGGGCCCTATTAAAGAAAAGTATTATTGTCAATATCTCCTCACCCCATATAGCTCACATAATATGGGGCTTTCACAGTGCCTATGGTTTGGAATAATTTTTATATGAAGTGCAGCGTGTGTATACATCGAAGAGTACGAAAAGAGAAGCTGGCTGACTGGCTAGCGGACGTTTTTGGCTGTGATACTCTAAAGCCCCGAGTAGATGATTAGTTGTGATACCTCATCCTTTCTCAAAATATTAAAAAAGCTTTATGAAAAAGGAGAAATGGACGTAGAGAAAATTTCTGGGGTGAAAATGCGGAGCCCTGGGCGACTGCCCTGCCTGCCTGCCATGCCCTAAAACCGCCACTGGTCAAAAGTATTTTTCTGCACTAACAGGGCAAACGCATTATTTGTTCAAGTCTCTCTCTTTGCCGATTCTATTAAACATAAAGAGATGAGGTCATTTTCATCCGGGGATCCAGATGATCCAACTTCCCTGGCTTTTCCACCTGCTAACTTCGTCATTACGACTGTCTTGCCCTGTTTTCTAATGTGCTGCTTCAGTCAGTGATTTTTGTTGTTTGTTAGTTCTTGCTAAAGAGTGAGCGCATATCCCGGCTTATGAGCCACAGGGAGATAAGTATTGGTTAATTGATATTGTAATAGATCGAGCGGTCAATAGGAACCTCATTTCTGAACGCAACATTGGAAAGCACTTTATAGGACATCAACAAAAAGAGGGAAAATCACAATGCTTGTTTTAGGGGACTGGAACCTATGAATTCCGAGTTACGTGACTTCAAGTACATCACACTAATGCACTACACCGCTTCCCCTCCCCTCCATCCACCACCTCCTCTAGGGCTCGGATTCTATGTAGTGTATTTTGATTTGTCGAAAAACAAAAACATCTGCAAACGTAAAGAATGCGTCTGATTATCGAGAAATCGAATCAGTACTTATGAATTTTAAATTCATGCTAATCGAACTCAAGTTAGGAGCTAGGTGCTTACCGGTGTATCGTCGCTTGTAAAGTTATCCAGGTTTTAAGATAGGCGCTTTTAAAGGAGGGATCTGATTGGAGGTTGGACGGTTAATTATATAATAATAAATAAGTAAATAGTAGCTAAAGATATTACTTCTATTTCACTTATTGTCAACAATTTTACATCCTAATATTGCTATTTTGCCGTTTTATTAGTTTCCTTTCCATTCCTTGATTCCCAGCCGTGCTAGTAAAGCTTTCTCAAGCTCCACTGCTCTGAAGCAGTCAGGATGTGCACCATGTTTTACTGAGGTAGGCATTGTTTACAGATGACATTTTATTTTGCGTACTTTTTTCATGTATTAGAGCTTACTTTCATTTCCTCTCCTTTTATGCAATTTATTTCGATGCCCTTCTTTTTTTCCTTCCATTCTCTCTGTTGTTGTTTCTTTTTGTTGCTTTTGAGGTCGTTCTTTCTTCTCTCTTTTTTGGTTACTATCTTCATCTTTCTTACCTTCATTTTCTCGCATTTCATACAATTCCTTCTATGCCCTTCTTTTTTTCCTTCTTCCATTCTCTCTGTTGTTGTTTCTTTTTGTTCCTTTTGAGGTCGTTCTTTCTTCTCTCTTTTTTTGGTTACTATCTTCATCTTCATCTTTCTTACTTTTATTTTCTCGCATTTCATACAATTCCTTCAATGCCCTTCTTATTTTCCTTCTTCCATTCTTTCTATTGTTGTTTCTTTTTGTTGCTTTTGATTTCTTTCTTTCTTCTTTCCTTTTTTGGTTACTATCTTTATATTCATCTTTCTTACTTTCATTTTCTGTCCTGCCATATAATTCTTCCGATGCCCTTCTTATTTTCCTTCTTCCATTCTTTCTAATGTTGTTTGTTTTTCTCTGTTTCTGTTCTTTTTGGTTACTATCTTCATCTTCATCTTCATCTTTCTTACTTTCATTTTCTTTCCTGTCACACAATTCTTTCGATGCCCTTCTTATTTTCCTTCTGCCATTCTTTTCGGTTGTTGTTTCTCTTTGTTTCTTTTCATTTCCTTTTCTTTTTATCTCTTTCTGTTCTTTTTGGTTACTATCTTTATCTTCATTTTTCTTACTTTCGTTTTTTTTCCTGTCACGCAATTCTTTCGATGACCTTCTTATTTCCCTTCTTCCATTCTTTCTGTTGTTGTTTCTTTTTGTTGCCAGTTTGTTTTCTTTTTCTATGTTTCTGTTCTTGTTGGTTGCTCTCTTCATCTTCAACTCTCTTCCTTTCGTTTTCCCTACCTTTTTCTCCTACAAGGTTGTCCTACAAGGCCTGGTTCCTATCTTACTTTCCTTCCATTCTTCCTATATCTTCTACTACTTTTCTTCTTTCCTTCTTTCCTTCAATCTCTCGGCTTCGTATTCCTATTATTAAGTTAAAATGTGTGTTTCATGACTACCAGTGCCGATTTTTCTTTGCTTGTAGCTTTCCTTGAGTAGATTATGACCTTTCTACCTTTATATTGCTTGTAAAGAGCTAAAGGAATTTTTGGTAGACTGTGTGTGTGTGTCTGTGTATACCTGTGTTTCTGTATTAGTGTAAAGCCACAAAGGAAACCATCAGTAGCATTCCTACCGACGTCTGTGTGGGTTAGGTATTAATTTAGGGCAGAAAATGGCCATCTTATACCTTCAAATTCGCACAGTGAACAAACTGGAGAGTCTGTTTACAAGTCCATGCACACATCCTCGTTCCAAATCACTGTGGAACTGTTAAATTGACTACTTGGGTGTCAGATTAGCATTCACATTGCTGGATTGTAGAGACGTGAAATGTTGCCAGATTTACTAGTTGTTTTCTTGGTGAGGTCTCACTGGTAGTGAAATGCCCCACCTAGCAAGGTTCGTCAATTTGGAAGATGTCCATTTCAGTTGGGTGTCCCGATTTTGGGGGAACTCCGTTATAAACAAGGTACCTCAATTATGGAGGTGCCATAGTGAAAAAGAAGCAGTGAATGGTGAGGTGTCCTGTTGGTGTACTCTTCCTGTCATCGAGATCTGTTGATTAGAATGGTTTACTGATTGGTGAGTTGTCCGGGATTTACATTTCGGGAATGTTGACCAAATTTGCGAAATTTAGTTCCCGTGAATAACCGTAGATAATAATAATGTGCGAAAGCCTATTTACCTCAAAGGTGAACATGTGGCATAGTAGAGCCGCCGTGGTCTAGTGGATAAGTTCCTGACCTCTAGATCTAGAGGGTTAAGAGGGTCAGCGTTCAAATCCCGGAAGGGCTAATGGTGATGTTAGGAAGGGCATCCGGTCTTAAAGTGCTCTGTGCTCCAGTAACAAGTCCCATGTATATGGGCACCGTCAAACGCCATGTAAGGGGGGAAAGACGTTAAACGAAGAAGAAGAAAAAAAACATGAGCATGTGGCATAGTGACATTCGTATATATGACCTGTGTCATGCAAGATGATGAAAACAACTCAAACATAACATGAAACAAAGACCTGTTTGTCCATCCCGTAATTTTTCTCATCTCAAAATTTAAACTCTTTGTTCAATAAAACTCCAAAGCGTTTTATTTTTTTCCACAGTCATAGGATATATTTTAAAATAAGAGAATCAAAAGTTACCCTTAATTTTGAAGTTCGCAAAACTTTTCTTGCATAAATGTAAAATTTGCCAATTTGCGATATCAAATCCTTGCGAATTCGTCGGAGCGTGTCTATTCGCGACTATTAATTTTCGTGAGACGAGAAAAAAACCCACCACTTGCTAACGAGTTCTCAAAACTATTAGTTCCCTGATGATTATTAACGAGAATTTTTTTTGATAGGGTACCAGGATCAGCAGTCTGACATGGAAACTTTTATACGCTGTAATGCTATGGACCCTTGTATAGCATGAATTATTTTATTGCGATGGAGGGCACATCACCCCCTAATTTTTCTTTAACAATAGGAAAGGTTTGTGATCTATAAAAGGTCGCCAGACGTGGTTAGTAAAGGTGAAACAATGTCCATGCCTATTTAACCCCCAAGATATTTTTAGAGTTAATTCTAAATATTTTTTGAGAAGAGCGGATTTGAGATGATAAGAAACGAAGAAACAATTTGATTGGCTAGTGTATATTCGGACGTTCTAGGGAAAATCTAAAATAGACTTACTTCGGTCACATAATCCGGTTCATTCTGAATGAAGGCCCTCTATGTGTTTGAATAGATACTAGGGATATAGAAAAGTATGTCACCGACGGGATTCGAACCTGTCACCCACGCATTCGCGGCGTGGTTCGAATCCCGTTGGTGACATACTTTTCTATATAAACTTGTCATTCTTAATCCTATAAAACAATGGCCACACCCTAATTAATAGATGCATATTTGTCTCCGCCCTCCCCTCAATTATCTGCCCAGTGCCTCCTCCTCGTTTTATGGTGTTTGGTTTTGTTTTTCAGGCCCTGAGAATCTTTCTTCAAGCATTAACAATTACATCCCATAAGGACGTCATACATTCTGGTGTTCGACAGTATTTGCATCGAATGATTGTTTGTCTTGGGGAAGATGTTTTACCGTTCATCCCGATTGCAGTTACCCATTTGCTAAAGGACAGCGAGGTAAGGAGAGGCGAAAGTGTGAAGGTCAAAGGTCGACAATCATTTTTTTATTGACATATAATAATTGATGCTTTCTCTGTGGCAAACAAAGCACTGCTTGACGATTTTGAGACTGTGTTTGTATTATTGTATTGCTTTTGACCCATTCTAATGTGGGAACACGGATGACCAGCCCTTTTTGGCGTCACAAGCAAGACCTTTCGATGCTAGAGTCAAACCGACACTTCCACTCGAAAATAGTACTTTAAATGCTTTAATATATTATTCTATACTATATTATACCATACTATACCATGCTATGCTATGCTATTCTATACTATAATTTTCTTTACCATACTATACTATACTATACTATACATAATTACCATACTATACTATACTATACTAAACTATACCATACTGTACTGTACTAAATTATGCTATACTGTATACCATATTATGCTATACTGTCTTATATTACACTACACAATACTTTACTATACTATACCATACCATGCTATACAAGACAAGTCTAAATTACATTACACTATACACTATACTATGCTATACTAAACTATTCTATACTGTACTTGACTGTACTATACTACACTATACTTTTATTATACTATATTATATACACTAATCTTTACTGCGCTGTACGTGCTTGTTCTATAATTTAAGGTGGTTCCTTGTACAGTCATGTGTTACATTGTTCGTATCTATAATATGCGAAGGCATGTGTGCCACCAAGTATCCCAGGATCGTTTCAATGATATTCTTGGCAATTATTGGTACTGTTGTGTGTACGTTACGGTTTTCAATTCAATAAGACCCTGGTTTCTCAAATGTCAACATTTACTTATTTCATAGCTACAGTCGAACCTGTCTATAGCGGACATGCTTTATAGCGGACACCTGGTAATAGCGGAAATATTTTCTAGGAACAGGCCGAGTCATGGTCAAACTCTCATAAAAATGTCTCTATATAGCGAACACTTGTTATCGCGGACATATTTTCTCGGAACAGCCTGCACATTTGCCTTGAAATTAACCTGTGTATAGCGGACACTCATATTAAAGCCCCCTACCCATATGCCTCTGTGTGCTTATTCAAACAGCTTTCGTCCGAAGCTACTCTCGATGAGTATATCGACTTTGATGAAGATATCAATCGTCAGAGCCTGCTATTGACCCGCTAAACATCGATTCACGTGAAAAGAGCATCAGAGATTTCTTGAACGCAAAAGAGAGGACGATAGCGAATCAGATGACGA
This sequence comes from Carybdea cf. marsupialis auct. non (Linnaeus, 1758), assembly GCA_010016065.2. Lineage (NCBI taxonomy): Eukaryota > Metazoa > Cnidaria > Cubozoa > Carybdeida > Carybdeidae > Carybdea > Carybdea cf. marsupialis auct. non (Linnaeus, 1758). The sequence continues at coordinate 8,006 of JAAAKL020008908.1, forward strand.
GGCAGAGATGATTTAATTGGATGATTCGAAACTTTAAAACTGCAGAAATGGAAGCCAAGTGACATTCATGACGCTTTCAAATCCTCTGAAACTCGGTAAAGCTTCATTAGTGAGGTTCGTTTATGAAGTTTAAAACATAGTCATGCATTAACGTATCTTTTTTTTCTTTCCGTCGTGAAGTATTGAAACCTCTGTATAGCGGACACCTGGTAATAGCGGACAATTTTTCCAGGAACCGCAGGTGTCCGCTATAGACAGGTTTGACTGTATATAGGTTTTAGTATATTTTTTTTTTGTTTTCATCGGTACAGGTCCGCGATATTCAGGAGTTCATTCCTTTAATAAATCAGTTGGTATCAAGGTTCAAGGTAAGATTAGAACTTCGACCCATTTTCACATTTATAGTTTTACTTTCTATAAATTTAAACATGTGATGTTAAGTAGCAGGGTAAGATTTAGGGGGTAGAGCGAAGGGGGTCATACGTAAGTTTATACTCTCTTATCAATGTTTTCTAATCTCCATTCTAGAATCTCTAGCCTCTAATTATACATTTCTGATCTCCAATCTGAAGCATCCAATCTTTTATTTAAATCTTCTTCCACGGGATGATAGTTTCCAAACTTCTACTGTAAAATTTGCAATCTCCAATTTGAACTTTCCAATTAACAATTCCAGAATTCTCAATCTCGTATCTCAATTCATTAATCTATAATTTAATATTTCTAGTCTCCAATCAATGGTTTCTGATCTGCGTTTTTCAATTTCCAGTCGCCAATTTAAATTTTCTGATCTCCAATCGGAAACTTTAATTACCAATGTAAAATTTATAATCTCCAAGCGAAAATTCACGATCTATAACTTTGATGCGGATTTTCAATTTCCAATGTAAAATCTACGTATTTTGGCTTTATTTTCCGAAATTGATTCGCCATTACCGTGGCTTCATTACAAAATATAATGTTTTACTCTGTGCTAGTTTGGTTTTTTATGCTTGCTTTTTTAGGATGAGAGTAACTTTTATTGATCCTTACCTACTTACAGCTTGTAGATGACTTCGATGGCACACTTAAACCGATTACTGCCATTGAAAGTACTCTTACAGGCCGCCCTGTATCACTGCAATTGGCGGCGGTAGGCTATGTCAAGCATATATGTTGACCCAGGACAAAATTCTCGTATAGTTTTGATATGTTAAACCTTCCTTTTGATAAAACCCATTAGCGGAGGTCTTTGGTGATAAATGACGATTCGAGGACACGCGTTGTCCATAGCGTGGGCAAAAATCAGTTTAAGTAATAATTAAAAACATGAAAGAAGTTTGCCGAAAGATGTTAGTACTACATTAAGTATATGGAAGCAGTGGTGGCAGGTGTGTTTGAGATGAAGTGCGTAAGTATATCACAGTTTTTAATCACGATTTTGCTTTAAGGGGACTGTACTGTTTTAGTTGTAGTAAGGTGTTCAATTTGCTTTAGGCAAATATAATATTCATACGCTTTTATGAATAACATATAGTGGGTCCACCCAGAGCTAGGAAAAATTTGTGAACGTCAGCTGATCTCTTGAAGATCTGGATTGAGTAGTTGAAATAAGGGAATTGATGACGTAGCTACTCGCATGTTATGAACACTGGGGTTTAAATTATTTTGCTGCACTGGCTCGTCCTTCCATGTTGTAGTATGTTGAAGTTGAATGATGGAATCCGTTGCCTGAATAGGTTATATCAGAAGGATATTTGGGGAGGGGGGGGATGTAACGAGGAAGGAGAACGTAAGTTACCGCAGTTTGAAACTGATTCTAAGATGCTAGCTTTCACCATAAACGTCCAATATCTACCTGCGTACCACAATTATTTGTCAGGTCTTTCTGGCATTGAGTAAATCTTCAACCCTCTTTTTAGGGTCTAAAGCCCATTCCTCCGTCCCACCAGCCCAGGTTCGTTAGTTGTTCTTCATAAGGCTATTTGCTCACGAAAGCTATTAGCCGTGTTCCCCATGGTAGGCAGGTGCCCCTTTAGATCGCTATTGAGCCTCTCCTTCCGATAGCAGCATGCATTGGAAGTAAGTATCCCGGAGACAGCAAATTTCTAGCAGTCTTCACTCTGTAACAATTCGAAATCCTTAACATTAGCCCTATGTATTCACTCTCTTTGGAGTCTTTGAGGGTTAACTTATGTTTTGGAGCTGATATTCCGGGTCATTGAACGTGAACCTGACATTTAAAGGCAAAATGTAGAGCACTGAGCATAAACGATCGGCCTATTTTCAGAGTGAATCTTGGGCTTGCAGACAGGGGTGCTTATCTCTAGGATTCGGATTGTCAAATGATTCGCGAAGGGAATATGAAGCCGAGAAACTTAGTTCTGTTTGTTTGCCAATGACATCGATTCTCTTATTTCTATTTTTTAGAGTCAAATTTCGCCATTTCTCTTCGAAGTCTTCCTACCGGTCGTGAACACAATTTTTTCAATTCTCAACTCTCCTATAGACGAAAACGATCAGCAGGTATGTTGTCCACACCTCCACAATGGCCTTTGTTCCCACTTAACTATTTAGCTATTCTCGTAACTTATGAGTGAATATTACGACCTTACTAAGTGCGAAGTGGCAAGCACCCAGTATGCATTTTCAAGCAAATGTATAACAAACGCCTTGCTACCTACCAAGTCTCAAAACACGCGCTTTTGGAACCATTCAAAGATCCTGTAGCTATTCAACCAATCAGATTTCTACGATTCCAAATAAGCGGCGGGTTTGATGGCGGCAGTCTATATAGAGACGATGTCCGAAAGATGTTGACCTTGCATGTTGAATTACTGTTTATCTTTATTCTGATTATTATTGCAAGCTAAAGTAGCCAGGGATCAAAGCAAACCTAGTCTTCAAACCGCGTTAACTTCGAGCAAAACTACACAGAGCGGGCTATCAATCGTGTTTGATACCCAGGGCTATTTGATAACCTTTCGCATGTAGCCGACTATGTCGAAACCTCACGTATCGAGAGCGTAAGTGCAGGAGGATTTCGCTGTATAAGGGTTGGTCAGTATTTGAATGTTGGATGGAACTGTTGTCTTTTTTTCTTCCACCAGTTAACTTACCAAACCCACCCCAGCTCTCTTTGAAACTTTGAAAATAGATATATAGATATCGTAAAGTTCCGAAAGTAAGCGTGAACCGAAAGTAAGCGTGATCCAAAGGTAAGCGTGATCCAAAAGTAAGCGTGATCCAAGACTAGGTGTAATCCATTTATAATCACCCTGCTTACTTTCGAAACTTTGCGGTATGTGTACACATCGTACTTATTTGATGCGGTTGTTGCCTCGTTTGGAAGTATATGCTTTGTACCAGACTGTCATTACTAGCACTTGCTGCCCCATTTCTTTTGAGTACTTTTATATAGCGATTTTATGTTAAGAAGTCGTTTCCCAATTGGGACATTGAATGTTTTTTAAGGTATTTTAATGGGCTCATATTCATAATGAAGCATTCCAATGTTTAGGGGCTAAGGAAAGGGACACGGAAAGGCAATTGCGACCACTTTTTTCTGTTTATGATAATCATGTTTTCAATAGTGTTACCAGGTATTGAAAAGAAAAAGGTATTTCGTTGCACAGGCGTAACCACCGGCGGGTGGTAGGGGCGAGACCTCTCCAATAAATTTGGCTCCCTTTGTTTTTGCAGTTTTCTCAGTTCAGTTTTTCAGTGAAGATATGTTTACTAGACCATTTTGGTATCAGCCCACCCCCAATAATTTTCTGGTTGTTGCGCCGCTGCATGGTGAACCAACATATCTCGTTTCCTCTTGTCAATGATATTAGTGTCACGAACATGCCAGTCTTTTTTTCGATCTGACAGTCCCCGTTTATACATTGCTGTCGTGTGATAATGCCCCGTTGTCCAGAAGGTTGAATGAAAACCAACAAATTGTAGCACGAAAAAAATATCAAAGTTGCATAAGATAATGCTGTATTTTCTGTCCTCTTTTCTTTCTCGCAGGCTATGAGGGAACGGCAGGTTCTTAGAAGGAGTTACTTTCTTTTTTTGGCTACCATAGTAAACAACAACTGTGTTGAGGTGATCACTGGTCACAGTAAGTAACTAACCATGTAGTGTTTTACTTTTTTACTTAAAAATGCCATTTGTTTGTTTGGTGTTAGCCTTCAGGAGGAGGGGTAAATGTGCTTTGAATTTAAGGTACTTTTTTTTTCTTCACCTCTTAGTATACATATTTATATCAAAAACCTTATCAACGACACGGTAACAATGATTCTAATCTGTTTGGACGTTGTGCTGCTCCGGAAATCAGCTCTTTTTCCAAATTTATTAAGTTGCATTATTAACAACCAACTGGTCTCACACTAGATCAGGTATCAAAATCAGACTGACAGGTAGGTAATTTTATTTGCATCTCCAATCATTCTAGACAAATTTTTGTCCAGGCCCCAAGAGGTTTTAGAGCTTACAGAGGCCGAAAAACTTCTCTCGTGCCCTTTAATTTCCTTTGCGTGACAAACTGTAACAGTCCGTAGGAGTATATTTACTCGGACTTTTTCCAATTTTCTTACAAGAACTTGGGACAAGAGACATTAAACAGGATGGCCTTATAGAGATTACTTGCAGGACCGTCTTCTGTACATTTTTTGCCCGCCGTTGCCTGGGGAATAGAAGTGTTCCCCCCGAAACGTACGTTATGTTGCTAGGTGATGGTAAACTATATAGGTAGGCCATAGCAATTGGGATGTTTTGGGTTCGGTTTCTTGTTTATTTTATAAATTGGACGGAGTTTTGTATCTCAGAAAATAGACACGCTAGGTTTTCTCTAGCTCTTGGCACCTGGTATTCGGTGTAAAACGTGGCCAGGTCAGATAATGGCCATTGTTTTGTGATTCACTTAAAATAAGTTCTTTTGAAGGGAAATGAGTACATAATTTTAAGTAAAACTTCTAAGGTTGAGTAGAATTTTTTTGTACGAAGTACTGGTGTTTGTCAAGGTATGCATATTGCTGTTCTTTTTGATTGACATGTTTCGCCTATGAATGAGTAAGAAGTCCTATGCAAGTCCGTTGCTTTATTAGGTGTCAGAGGGTTATAAAATAAGGAGAGAATTGTTATAGTGCCTTTTACGGAATGCCTGCCTTTCGTTTGGAAACAAATTCGTTCAAAGCAACAGTTTGTAGTCAAGGCAAGAAGATGCGTTTACCTTAAAAACCCGGTAATAAGCAAATAAAGAAGCTTTTCTCTTGACGTCATCTAGGAGGGCCTTGAAATTTTCGTGTTTATTGGGATTTGGGTTTTTGACAGGTGAATTACTGTTGTTTCTAGTTTCCATGAAACGGTACACCGATAATTTAATGCAGTACTTCAAATTATACAAATGCAAGAGGATTAGCTTTTTATTTGAGTTGTGAAAACGCCCGGGGTTTACTAGGAGTTATCTGCTACTAATTACTAGACTAAATACCTAGGGGGAAAGTGACAAGTCTGTTTTGAATCTATTTATATTTTCAATTTTGTAAAGCCTCTAGGAGTAAATCAAGATAATAATCGAAACCTTCGTAAAATGTATGTTTCAGAACGCCTAACGCAGTTCTAGGAGGGAGGGAAGGGGAGACAAATTTAAATGGAATAGTAAGGAAGAAGCTGTTAATACTGAGGTCCGAAAGTGGTCGAGCTAGTCATCTTCCTCTCATTGCGTCGAAGGCTCTATTTCTTAAGAAAATGTTAGCCCGTTTTTGATATTTTAACATTTTATATCTACTTAAAAGTTTTGTTCGAAGCGTTGGCCTTTTAAAGAAACTGCTCTACCCAAGCTACGGTATTCGATCTCTATCTTCCACAGGTGTTGAAGACGTGAATCAGATTTTGCTGACGGTATGTCATGGCGCAACAGAAATCCCGGACCCACAGGTACCACGTTACTTAAAACGTATCCACAGGAAGCAAAAGTGATTTGTAGCTTTGTCAGCGCATGCGTTAATTAAATTTGAGCGTTGCACGTGCTTGTTTATGCAGAAGCAGCAGTGTCTATTGTATAGGTTCATCGGTGTGCAAGCCGCATTACGTCGCCCATAGTTTTTCCGCATGAAGGAGACAAAAGCGGTGAAAGTTGAAGTAGTCTTTAGCGTCAGTTTCAATCGAGGTATCAAGAACTGCAAATCTCAATTTTGTGATTGACATCGAATGTATTACTTGTTCGAACCAGAACGCATTTGCTGTATCATAAATACATTTTGCATCATTCTTTCCTGAATTCTTCAATTTGACCGGACGCTCGCCAGGGATTCGTGACAGGAATATTTATCGCAAAGATTTCACGTTGGGCAGTTTCATACTATGTGTGGCTGCACTTGCAACAAAAGTTGTATTTGCGATTGGTCTCTTATGAACAGAACATGTTGGTTTGGGATTAGAACTGCATGAGAAGTCGAGGCAACTGCAAACATTTCACGACAAAGAGAAAACTCTCTTGACCTGGCAAATTGGATTTGTTCACTCCTTGTGGAGAAGAGGGTGCCGCCCTTGAGGTAAAATGGGTCCCCCAAAAAATCACGTATTATTGTTCTTTGATATTTTCATTCCCATAACAAGAAGCATGTAACCTTGACATGTTTATTATTCGAATTGCAGTGGATTGCCTTTTAATAACTTACAGTTCATTTATGATACTAAATCCCATTAAAGGCTACTTTGGTGCTAGATATGGTAAGTGTTATATTTCTTTCAATAAATTGTCTTAGAATTTATTTGTATCTGTTTCTTCTCTTAGGGTCAGAAGACATGTTTCGCGACTCTCGGCAAGCTGGTGGAAATATGGGGTAGGTTGGGAGGCGACTGATTATGTTTATTTTCCGAGAAAGTGACACGGGGTACCCTACCAAATGAAGCGAGATATTCAAACTTGTGCGTTTCAGGGGATAGATGTATGACCCGCAGTGTACCTTAAAATGCCCAAATACAAATTCCGACTATTAACACTGTCGGAATAGCTTTGAGATTACTATTAAGAAACGTAATTCAATTTTACTGGCATTGTCCTGGAGCTCGAATGCTATCCAAAGCTTAATTGTGATCATTTATTCGTAGTATAGTCGATATTCCATTAAAACGTAACTTCTTTTTGGGACACCTCCATATATTGGGTCCGGGAGAGATCTGACTATCCTTGGGGTACAGGGACAGGTCACAGCATTTAAAAGTGGCAAGGTGAATACATTCTCCCTGCATGTCATATACCAGCTCAGGGTGTCAGCGAAATCTGACCATCGTTGCAGTGTTTGAGTTTAATGAAGTTAAAGCCGCTTACTTCACGCAGTGAGAAAATGACCCTTCCTTATCCCCAGCAATCGCAAAAATCGCAATGCACAGTCACATGATCAGGTATAACAATGTCATGAGTATGTATGCATGTATGTATGCATGTATGAATACATGTTTGTATGCATGTATGTATGCATGTATGAATGCATGTATGAATACATGTATGTATGCATGTATGTATGCATATATGTAT
>JAAAKL020008909.1:0-15513 GCA_010016065.2 Carybdea cf. marsupialis auct. non (Linnaeus, 1758)
ACGGGTTACTTTTCCTTTAAGGATGACAATCTATTCATGCTTACTTTTTTATGCTTACTTTTCATGCTATTTTATGCCTGCTATTCATGCTTTTCATGCATGTAGTTCCCCCTCTGTCCCATATCTCAAACATAGTTTCCCACTTTACGAGAGCAGATGACAGAGCACAGTACCTCCGGGATCGTGGCAGGCAAGCTCGTGATCGGTTGGAGCTCACGACCCTCGGCGTGTAAGTCTGACACTCTACCACTGTGCCACAACTGTGTATTTGAGCCGTAGTTTACCTCTTCGATTAATTGTTTTTCATACAAAAATGCATGATAATTCCAGTTCTTCTTTAATCGAGGTTTACTTGATCATTTCATTAATGTTTTCCTATTCTTTCTGTGAAATAACACGCTTGACACGAGAGCACCGGGTTATAAGCGGGTCATGGCAGTTTCTGACGAATCTCTATAAGTGTAAAACCAAGCAGAAGTGACCGCAGAAAATCATCGTAATTCGCAGTCTTTGTCATCCTCTGGCAGATCACGCTGATTAATTTCTTTGTTACGATTAAAGTCTATTCTCCAGCTGACAGAAGAAATGGTTCATGCTCCACCCACCACTTTATCTTAATACAAAATAATGGGAAGAATGCTCTGTCAATGAGCAGGGGCTCTAGAAGCCAAGCATATCTGAATTCAACGATACCTTGCTTACAAGGAGTAAGTGATGGTATTCTACGTACACCGTTAACCCTACAAGCGTATAAAAAGTCCAAAACATGTTAAAATTTGAATAGCAGTGTTGATAGATCATTCCGAACGTTTCATCTATTTCCTTTCTATTTTGTAGCATTTCATTACTTCGTTTCTGTTATAATTTGTCTATCTGACTTTATCTTCTTGCTAGTTTATAATATCAGCGCTCATTTGAAAGGCGCTGTTAATGACCTCTACAAGTAGAGGATACTCAATATTTGCCTATATTACCCCAAAGTAATGCTTGGAATACTAAGGAACGAGTCAAAAAACCAACAATCCATTAGTCCCAAGTCAGCTTTAAGTACAACAGTAATTATTGTAGCTTATTTTAGCCAAAAAATATTTCATAAAAGGCAGAAGTAATTATTATTCGATCTCCTTGCCTTCCATACATACTTAATACCTTTAAATTACACCTGTTCAGAATACCAGATAGGATCACATTACGAATTTCCTTAGAAAAAATCATGACTAGTAGATAGAAAAATTATGCTGATGCGAAAGCTTTACATAGCCGCCATGGGCTACATCACCTATCTTCCAATCCTGTTGTTTAGGGTGACGATGACGATGCTGATGACGATAATTATAACAACAATGAGAACGAAGATAATAGTGTTGCTGACAATGATCATGATAATCGTGATGATAATGATGATGATCATGATGATAATGATGTTGATGATGATAATGATGATGATCATGATGATAGTGATGTTGATGATGATCATGATGATGATCATGATGATAGTGATGTTGATGATGATAATGATGATGATCATGATGATAGTGATGTTGATGATGATAATGATGATGATCATGATGATAGTGATGTTGGTGATGATAATGATGATGATCATGATAATAGTGATGTTGATGATGATAAAGATGATGATCATGAAGATAATGATTTATGATGTGCCAACATATAAGACATTGCGCTGTGTGTTAATTTTTGTTATTTTTAGTTATATGTATTGTTATGTCTCGAAATAATAGGGTTTTTTATTTTGTTAGTAAGGTATTGACAGCTTAGAAAATTAAAAAATATAATACATTAGCAAGGTTCGGGATAGAGTGAGCCTCTGACATGCCAAAAAGTTGAATTCTAGTTTCTGAAGTTCATACTGTAAAAGATCAAAGTTCATGTGTATATGCACGTGTATTTTTAATTACCAATGATCGTCTCTTACCCATTTTAACTGTCCTCATTTTGATTTATGTATATTCATATTGTGATGTGGCTAATACTTTTGTCTTAACTATATCAAATGTTGCCCATCTTGATCTACAGGTTTACACAGTGCCTGGCTGACCAAGGGTAAGATCAAAGATTAGACCACCAAAATACTCACATATAGTGTTAAGATTGTGTCACTTTTTTATTGGAGGGATTATACCTAGGACGATAATGGAAGGCTTTACCTTTAAGAAGAGCTTTATGTTTCAACGATACCATCATACCATATAACAAGGCGAGGCAAGAAGATAAATTTCTAAAGTTAGATTTGTTTTTGATTAGAGACTTTCCGTTTGAATTTAAGTAACGTATGTATAATTTGAAATATGAGTGCAATAAGGTAAGGCTCTCGTTGCTATTCGTATTTTCTTTCCTGCCAGTAATACTATCCACTGTAACCCCAAACAATGAGCCGTTTGCTACCTTAAGCAACGAGGAAACCACTAATGGTAAACAAATCTTATGGGTACAAGGGTTTAAGTTTCCTTAAGAAAGCAAAGGGGTTTCTTAAATTTTTCATTGACACTACCCATTCATAATTGGAAATATCTTTCGAGTTTACCGGTTTTATGCGGGAAAGTAAGGAAAACACCCTCTTTCCTTATTTGCTAAGTGTACGGTATAGAAATTTCTATAAAACGTAACTATTTAAAGATGTGACAAACGATAACATCTCGCTTCCTTTGGTTATCAACTGTGAGTTTATACAGTGCAACCTGTCATGTGCTATTTATCCAACGTCAACTTCCAAACTCTTATGCATGCTCTTTCAAGGACGAGTAAACACCGTGGTATTTTCTACACGAAAAGTCATAAACAGTTTTTAGGGTGGTGCCAAAGTGGGTTCTAGCCTAGAGCTCCTCACTTTCATGGGGGCCTTGCGCTTAAAACATAGTGAAAGAGTCTTTATTACTTCTTTATTATTTCTTTAGTCTTTATTAAGAAATTATTACCTTACGAGGCAAGCTGGAGTAGGTCAGTATGTTTTTAACTGAAAAAATCTTATTGTGTCTCACGATTTTGCATAGAGAAGTGTCTTTATGTAGCACATATTTTTTGCTTCTAGTACTATTTCAACCAATAAAGTCAATCTCTCGTCCATTCCACATGCGATGCAGAAAATCATTTGAAACCCCTGTGTCGTACTCGTCTTATAACGCATGTATCTCAAGGGGTTGGCGGTTGAACACCCATCTGAGCACACATAGTGCATGCTCAGCTCAACGAAATACATTGAATGTCCGTCTTTGCTTTACTTCAGATAAACCATGGCTCTTTATCTATGAATGTTAAAATTTATGGTTCTATTTCGTCATCAGCCTTTGCGGTTACGACGTTGAACGAAATAGAGAGAGACAGAGAGAGAGAGAGAGAGAGAGAGAGAGAGAGAGAGAGAGAGAGCTGCGCATGACCTAACGAGTTATTCTTAGCCTTATTTCCGGCCAGTGTTTAGGAAATTTGGATGGAAGATTCATAAGAATTTTTTCATGGAGTTGTTCCTTACCTTTCCATTTGCTTACCGAGCTTTCCAAGAATTAAACAGGGTATTCGTAATTACTTTAAAAACTCACATTGAACCTTTTGCATTGGTTTTTACACGTATGAACTCAGCAGCCTGTAGCCAGAATTTATCAATATCTTAAAAAGTTTTCTGCGGGTTGGGGGGCTACATGCTTCTTTAGCTCGCAATATCTATTAATATTCTTAACACAGGGAAAAATGGCAATAAGGCACATCAGACAATTCTCGTTCAACTAAGCACATTAATATCCTTTTAAGAATCCTAGCTCCCATCTATGTTTGCATGGACTGAATTACATCAAATAACATTTTACAAATATAGGGAACGGTATATCTTGAGTTCAAGGATGCACTAAGCATACACTAACCACTTCTATTTACAATAAGAAAACCCAACAAAAAGAGGTCTTGTAAGTCATACGTTTATGGTTGCACCTTGGTTCACATAGGGTAAAGGTCATACTGTATCGGAACCTGATGTCACATCTGTGCAAGCCTTGATTACACATGATGCCAAAGTTACAGACTTCTCCCTTTCACATAAATTTCTATATCAGTAGTGGTTAACCAGCTTTTAAGAAATACGCTTCGTGTATTTGGAAGCATGCCCATTCGGCTTCTCTGTAGCATTCCTTACTAACTGTGGGGAATCATATGTAACCGTCTCAGGTTCATTCTCGTAATTCGATTCCATAAACGGCTATTTTATAACGCGCTTCTTTGTTTCCTGCCTATAAATCCACTACATACAACACGACTCAGAATAATGGAGAATATTACTCTGTTTAGGCACTGCAAGTAAGCGTCTTAGAGCTCGTTTCTGATAGGTGCCAAGCCTATTTTTTGAAGAAAAAAAGCAAATATAGATCTTCGCATTAGTAAGGCCCCATGGCGCTACTTTTGTTATTAGTCCAACTGAAAATAATTTATTTAAGATTTTTAGTAAAACCTGTTTAAATTTACGCCTCTTATTAGCAAATTGTTGACAAAAAGGAGTAGTAATGCAATTATGATTTGCATAGAAGAACATATTTGACATTGGGAACAGCCTTGCGCAAGACACTATGCTATTTGCTATGCTATTTACTCTATTCTGTGATATTTGATCTTGCTGTAGTATAAAAAAGTTCCTTTACTTCTTCACGGCCTTTTTCGATATTGTACAACCCGAAAAGTGAGACTACGCCGCGCTTCTACAAATGCTCGTTTACTTGTAAAATGGCAATACAACGAAGTAAAAGAATTGTTGCCATCAATTTCCATGGTCTGGGATACTAAAGGGGCAAGGGATTTTAGCCTCCTTACATTTTTTTATCAATAGAGTAGTGTCATCAATTCTACTATATATATATACAAGGACTATATCATCTGGTTATTTCTTTACATGCATTTTTGTGCAGATGAAATTTAAAGTTTCATACTTATAGGTCTCCTAATTAAGAACACTATTGTTTTATTAATGACATGGCTAGACTTCCGATTTTTAAACGACAATGGAAATCTTATTCTTGTTCAGAGTTACAAGACAAAACCCTTGACATCTTCATCTAAGAAATAGAAAAACAATCGTATCATAGTTGACCACTCGGAGATCGGTACGTTTGAAGAGAGTTTTATGGTCCTGTCGGGTATCATGTTATGTCAAACGCAGCAAAACTTTGTTTATACTCTCAAATTCCTAGTTGATGCATGTTTACAAAAATTCCTGAAAGCAAGTAGGCTAAAAATTAGCGCAAAAGGATCGGCACATAGAAAGAAGAAAAGAAAAGGACGTCACTTCCCTAAAATAAAAAAGGGGGGGGGAGGGGAATTTGTACCAGTGGTGAATTTATTTGCCCTGAAGTTCTATTGAGCATTTGGCATCCATATACAATCGAGGATCTTGACCAGTATGAACATTTCAATGTTAAGCTCCTTTTTACAAAGTAAGCTCATAAAAAATTCTTAATGGTGAGATTTCTTTACAGTTTATCGCATCCCTTTTGATGAAATACACAACCATACAACCTTCTTATTGTTTAGACAAATTCACAGAGGGGCCTATTTTGGTGTAGTAACTATGCAAGATGCAATTTTGACATCTTACATTCTTAATGAAAAGCACTGACAAAATTCCCTTCATAAGGAACAACTTCACAGGGAATTCTTTAGTAGGTAAGCGAAACGTTATGGATTGTCCAGCAGTAGCAAGCATGCTGCTGAGGAGTTTGAAAACGCGACTAAAAAGTTGAGGAGCGTTTAGTACAGGGTCTATTTTTATCATAAAAATTGTGTGTAGATGTTCCTAGTATTTGAACTTAAGCAATAGCTTGGCATAAGAAAAGGGTGAGGCGTTGCCACAACAAATTAGAGTCAACTCACCGTCAAAAGAAACAATATCGTTAGGATGACAGTGCTTCTTCCTTACATAATACACAGACGATAGGTATGGCTGGATTGATATCAAAAAATCAGTAGCACGGCATGAAATCCGAGATCACTTTGGCGAAGCGACATTGCTTGATATCACAAAATAACTAGTCAAGTCTTGCAGGTGAACAAAGCAAATAGGAGTAATGATGAGATGGACTCCTTCTTGTAATATAACTATTTATAAGTTATGTGTTTGGCTGTGTGTGCTATGTTACCTGTCATCGCATTCTGAGTGCAGTGATATAGAAGACTACACTTAACTAGGCTAAAAAACAATTTCTCTATTACTAGAGTTTTAAAAGTTTGAACGGAATGTGTGTTCATTGAAAGATGTACAAGATTGATGTATTGTATATCTATGCAGAGAAAAAAGAAATTTCAGAAACGAGTTGTGACATTAAATGGGCATTGAATAAAATAATAGGCCAAATGACAGTTCTTCTATGGCCATCCCACATGATGCAGAAGGTTGGTCTCCCAAACTACGTACTCTCAGGTACCTAATAAACGTCCCCCTCCCCCGTTTGTTAATTTTCACTTTTTTCCCACCCAAGAACACCCTTATTAGGACACCCCCGCTTAATAATTTTTGACAAAAAACAATTCGACCCTAGAATTAGAGATTCTTTACTCGAATTATGTTGTTTGGATCTGTAAATTTTTTTGGTTTCTTTGTTTCCCTCTATTATTTGAATCTGTTTCGAACGGAACACATTTTCAGTAATTTTAAAGATTCCAAACCTCCCGTTTATTTTGACCCTCCCTGTTTATTAGAAAATTGAGAATTTTCCAACCCGCCCCATCTATTCTGACCCCACCATTTATTAGGCACCTGAGAGTAGTGCTAGAAGTCGCTGGTCACCGCTGAAGCGTCGGGCGCTTATATGGCTGAGTAGAGGAATAGAGTATGTTATAACAGGGATTCACCTGACTCGGTTGGTAGAGTGCACGCTGTGAATGACTAGGCTACGGTTTCGAATCCCATTGCTGACAAAAGTTTTTATTTCTCCAGTATCTTTTCACACATTAATACAAATAATGAATCAAAACTGTTACAAACGAAAATTCCTTTTTATGCTTAATACATCAAGATTTCCACGCCTTTTTGCCTTTACTTTTACACACAAAACTTCTTTTGCTAGGGAGTAGGTGCTGCTACTCACTGTGTGAATAGGAACAATTTACTCATGTATACCGGCAAAAATATTATCATGGACTGGCGGCTGAGAAACATAGATCTAACATATAAATCGATAAAAAACGACAGCTACCATACTTGGAACGTTCACTGTGTAAAACGGATTTTTTTAATGAAGCTAGATCGAGGGTATATCAATGTAGTAAAAACGGCATCCATTGTAGTTATTTGAAGACGGATAGTGAATACAAAGTTAAAATACGGATAAAACAATCAGGATCAGATCCTCGTACTGTATCACGGTGTCAACTTGTTTAAATAATTTGAAAATCTTGTGTCTTGTTGCCTGAGTACTATGACACTATGAGGAGACATTGAACGGATAATAGGTATTTTTTTCTTCACAAAAATTGGCATTTTTAAAACTTGTATGTCCATAACCTTGATAGTTTAGTGGCAGCTACGTATGCAATTTGAGAAATCTACTTGATGAATTTTATTATTCAGAAACCGAGGTTCAAACATTTTGTCTATGGTATAGAACAACAAAACTGTGAGAAGTCGCGAAATCATTGTTTTTGTACTTAAAAGCTTTTTTCGTCCGACACTGAAATTGAAAAAAGAAGCAATGAAACTAATATCCTACTGTGTTTTCAATGTAGCCAATCAGAACTCTGAAAGCAAGATTGGTTTTGACTTGACCAATCAGTGTCCGTTAAACTCAGATTATGCTAATTAGATCTGTGGATGCCGGGTATTACTGGTGAAATTCGTATACATTTACCGTCCCCAGCCAGACACACACACTTTTCAGGTGTACTATTTCAACGAGCCCATAGAGATAAATAATAGGCTTATATATATAGCAGAAAGACAGAAAGATTTTTAAGAATTTTGAAGTGAAGGATAAGGCTTCAACTACCGCCAACTTCAAACATCTTCTTCCCCCAACCCTCAGACAATAGTCGAATTATTAACATACAGTAGTGCAAAATATTTCATAAGTAGTTCATTTTACTGTAAATATTTACTAACGATTGGAAATCATGCTTTCAAACAGTTAAAGTTTTTGAAAGTTCACTCCATGGTCTCCGTAATTTACGCTTCAAGGATGATGGTACGTTTTCAAGGCAGTTCAACACTATGAAGTATAAATTGTTTTTGAAAATAGTCTTAGCGGCCCAATTGAGAAATATTAGCTTTGAAATCTTCTCAGCTTGAAACAGTTGTTTTTCTTACCTTTTACTTTACCTTTTTTTTTCTTTTTAAATATGTGTAAATGAAATAGATAAATATAGACATGTTGATTATGTGTTTGTAAATCGGGGCATACGTACATGTGCTTGAGGACATGAGGTGGTAAATTTTTATCAGATGAGATATTTAGACCTTAACACAATCGTAAATACACTTCCTAGTCGGTAAACAAGAGCTTACAATTCGAGTTTTTAACTATTATGAAAAAGACATAATAAATCAAAGAAAATGTTTTTCTGAACAAAATTTTAATTTCAATAACACTTTAAATCACTAGAATCTTTTGTGGAGAAGCGAATAAAGGAAGTAAGACACTTTCCTGCATTTGATCATTTTCAAGTTATCAGCCATTTCGTTGGGCCACAAAGTAAAAATCGTGCCCTTCGCACTCTTGAACGTTTAACCTCCTGCAATTACTTGTTCTATTTTGTTTTACTTCTACCCCTTTATTCCTTACATTTGCGATAAAGTAGGCCCCCGCTCCCCACCATGAAATCGGAAATGAAAAGCGAGCTCGACTACAGTGAAAAAATGGAATGAACAGGTGGACAATGTGGTGAATACTGTGCATAATGTAAAGTGTCTAATTAAAAGCCGTTTCTAAAGATAACGTGTAGTTCTTCTTCACACTTTCTCTACAACAAAAGTATGTAACACCATGAAAAGTGTGCACTCTGATACTGACATGAAAATTTTACTTTTTGAGCTGTTAATACGACAAACGTTAAATTACCCACAATTACTAATTTACAAAGACCTCCGTTGCTTAAATGAGCTGGAAGAACATTGCCTCTCCATTTATTTTACGGTTTATATTAATTTTAGTTATTCTAACTCTAGAGGTAATGTTTATCCGATAACTCTTAAGTCTTGAATAGGCATCCCCCTCTTCACCACTGAAGTGTTTCTATAGACTCGCCTCATGACATTTTTAACCCCCTTGCTTACCACTAGTATGGAAGATTTCTGGTTTCCTCTTTTATAAAAACGAATATCTCATCCCTTTTCGTCTCTAATCAAGTCTTCAGTTATTTTCTTAGTTAAAACATTTAAGTTTAAAACCCAAGTACCTGCGTTTTCTTAGCCTTTTTGATGGCATGAATTGAAAGTTTCAAGCACGCGGTCGCTCTTTTCATTATGTGTTTCAACAGTTATGGCAAGGTCCTTCTTCAAAGATAGGCGTCAAAGGTAACATCCCCACCCCTCCACCTCAAAAATTCCAGAGGTTACCAATTTTTTTATGAAATGATCAGATTAGACTCTTCTCTTTAGAGGATGGAGACTGGATTTTCGTGCAATTTACCCTGTTGGTCTGCGGGGATTTGATTTGGGCACTGCCGGTTTTTGGCAAGAGGGTCCCTTTGCAATAGAGTGATTTGGGAACCCTTCAGTGTTATTGAGTGTATTGAATAAAAATGTGCGGCCTCCATCTTAGGTGCGGGGCCCTATGCCGCGGCACAGTCGGCACCCCCATAAAAGCGGCAGTGGATTGGGGTGTCTAAAATCACCTAATGTTTCCGATTAACGGGAACTCGATTATTCAGCGTTCTATACTTTGACTTTAGCCATTGTTTTGTATGCCAAAAAAATTGTTTTCCTAAAAATTGGTGTTATATTAACCAATTAGTGTACATATTGTAATTTCCCCACAGAAGAAAACAGAAGGTACTCAACAATTTTGATCAAGGGACGTCATTGATAAGATTTGATTCGGTAAAAAGTCTTTTTATTATACATATTTGTTTAACATCTATTTTGTTCTATTTGATATTCAAGGTAAAGGGTAAAATAAAGCGTCGTTACCTAACCAACAAAATAAAATTGGAATTAAATGAAAACAGACCCGCAAGGTCAGCTAATAGTTCAATAGTTTTATCAGTGATCAGTAGCGAAATAAGGCTTATCACATTGGGAGTAGGGGGCTGAATGTCTAGCTGAAGTTGTTTTAAAAGATTTGTGGACCATTGATTGCACGTTCTGGAATATCATATGGCAATGTTGTAAACTTTCAGATCTCATGAATCCGAATTTATCTTTATAAATATCTTTAATGTATGCAGTGAAAGACTGTTAAAAACACTTAATTTATTAATAAGCCAGCACTCTTATTACCCTGGCTGCAACGCCACAGAAACAAGCATTGTTTCAAGGTAGAATATTATCAGTAGAAAACAGACAAGTGTCCAAATACTCTACACCCCGACTGTCAAGAATACAATTTGTAATTATATCGGGAAGTTTGTGAAATAAATAATAGATATCCACAGCCTAACAATAATAGTCCGTGAACACGAAACATGGAAACGGAGTATTCATGACGGGTTTAGCCAACTTTTTTGAGATGCTGGAATTTTTGCTCTCTTTCACCTCTCTGTTATTGTCAATGATGTTTTATTCGCGAGTAAAATGTCATTGGTTATGGTTGTTGTTACTTATAGGAAATGTATTCAAAAAGAATTGTTGAATTTTAAGGGAGATTTTAAGCACAATGCTCCGTCATTAGGCTATTCCGTAGATGTAAACAATGGATACAATGAATGTAAGGGTCCGAGGATTGTTGTGAATATGCTAGTAGACAGACCCTATTAACGTACGGGTGTGCGATAGGAAACTTCCAGCACTTATCTTCCTGAAATCTTCTATTTTACATAATTTTGGGGGGAAATTGAAGAGAGTACAGCCGTAAAATTAAATTTGACAAGCAGTACATGATTTCCCATGTAGTAGCGCAGCCAGTAACTAAGCTAGAAAATTAAGCTGTTCTAACGAAAACAAACCTTAGCCAAACTTTCAGACATTATTGTGCTGTGAGCCTACTTTATTTCCTAACTTGAAGTTACATGGGACGAATATCGTAGCGATTGTTTGAATTCAGACCTCCTTGACTGTGTCTTAGTTCTGAAAAACGATGAGTGGGAGCAAGCCACCGATGTTTTCTTGCCACTTTTACACATCACTGCCACAAGATTGAAAGAGTGAAGTATGAAATCGACAACGATGTAAATTTATGATATACAAGTCATCAGTCAACATCTGAAGTGCTGTCACAGTCCTCAATCGGTTCGAGATTGACATTCCTCAAGAACATACGTTACCTAACAAAATACCAATCTAAAATTACAGTTTCGTCTCATTTTGTTTGAACTATGGAATGGTAAGAAGGTGACTACGGTTGTTTTCTATTTCCGTTCTAAAGTAAAGTCTATCTATCTCGTGACTTAAAAACCACTCGTCTGCGACAGTTATTTGCAACAGCTACAATTAGTTCAAGACCTGAGGATAGTTCACTGAAATGGAGGGGGTTGTCACACTTTTAAGATGTGGTGAACTATCACAAAGTCTTTTCGGAAACCTACTTGGACCCGACATTTATTGTCAGATTTGTCTTCTTAGACAGTGCTTAATCAAAGAATTCGCTTACGAGGTAAACATGAGAATACATCTGCAGGAAGATTGAAAATACCAAACTCGACAGAGAATTTGTTTTCTTGATATAGTTAAGGGAAAAATTATCTCATTTTTGTCCAAATATTAAGTAGGGTTAGTAAAGGAAGTCTGTGATAAATGTGATAAAAGATTCCTTCATCTGCAAATTCGTGCATAGCAAGTCAGGTTCAATCATTTTCAAATTTCTCTCAAATAAGCCTGAATGCTCAAAAGCGTTTCCAATGGCAAAGTTCCTTAGTAACACTTAGAGTGGCAAGTTGTTTAAATAGTTAGCCTTGATTAAATACATCTTTTTTCATACTGTTACCCGTTCTAAATCGTGTGACCCAAATATTATCATTTCTCACATAATCTTGATGTTTAAAATTAACTTCGAGCATCCACTAACAGTAACAGCATTCATGCACGATGGCAATCGAAAGCACAACAGTCAAATGAGTCCTCAGATTGTTGGAACCTTTGCTTCAAAAATGAATGTTAAATACATGTTTGAAGCGGCCTTCATGAATTATATTTGCACAAGGAGGGAGGTTAACCTTGTTACAATGCACTCCAGTTACCAGAAATCACAATTAACTTCCTTGCAGCGTCTACCAACAACAATGCAGTTGTTTTGACATGTACAAATAAGAGACTATTGCTGTCACAAAGTTTCACATATGAGTTCGACCTAAATGTTATCAGAAAATATTAACTAAGTAACCCAGAAAACAAATGGGGTAAAAGCTGTTTGATTCGTATCATATGAAAAACACGTTCCAATTACTCAAAGAGTGAAAAGACTTTGTAACACTCCATCAAAACGATCGAATAGTAATGCTTTTCACAACAGCTGGCGAAGACAAAAGAGTTATGGCCGGTTTTGACCTATGAAGATGTCTATCACAGAAGGAATCTGTACCTGAGATTACTGTTCTGGCATTTAAGTAGGATTTATTTCTGTAGCGTTAATTAGTAAACGTCCATAAATAGTGAAAGAAACCCACATATGAAGAACGTCCCTGACCCTACTGGCGGAAACAACGCTGTTAAAACTCAGATTCAATCTACAGTTACTGATGATACCGTTGATTCCGTATCACAACGATTTTCATAGTACCTCAAGAAATTCGGCGAATAGGTCAATAAAACTGTAGCCGAAATGTTGGCTGGCCGGCTTGGTTACCTATAATCACTTTTTCCCTTCACTTTGTTACATATTAAATGTTACGTGCTTCGAATTTTCTAATGGATCAAAATATCTTCACAAAAAGCTTCACTGTGTCTGAACGAGAGAAGAGTAAGGTAGCATACAGCATAAAAAATACCTTGAGATCAAATTTCTTATCTTTATTAGAACAACAAAACCAAAAGTTTTGTGTTCCAAATCTTTCTATCCCGTCTACCGGTGTTCTTTTAGCGTTTATCAATTTCTATACAGTGACTCTCGGTGATTACTAAAAATCAACTATTTACAGAAACCAACGTCTTCTGATGTTGAACAACCAAATCATACATCAAAGTGGGAAAATTGCACAACTACAAAATTTGCTAAGAAATATAAACAAAAGCGAAGTAGAAGAGTCCCCGATAAATCAATACATCTTTGAGAAACAAAATCTATGACTCTCGTGAATACGAACTAAAGCGCTAACTGCCCTTTAATGCATCTGTCAAACCCTTAGCGTTTGGTGCAAAACCCGTAACAAATGTAATACATAAATTAGAAATAGGTTGCAATAAATTCCCAATAAACTTTCACATATATAACTTAGAATTTGAAAATCATTCTCTCTAGCTACTACAGTTCAAAGCAGGAAAATCAAATCGAATGTTCTTACTCAAGTGCCGGTTAATACCGTTAAGTGGTAATGTGCAAGTGAAAAATAGATAAATGAATTTCCCACCAACACAATCTTATCGTTCTTAGTGGAGCAATAATTGGATCTTCCATTAATGAACGAAGAAATAATTCTGTTAAGAGTAAACATGAGACTATACAATTTTTTCCATGAGCTGCAAATGTGAAATGTTCTTCTTGTTTCAGCTAATTAATGACCTAAATTTTTTTCTTGTCTTCAATCAAGGGTCGAAGTGCTTGGTTAAATTGTAGTTTTAATCAAATTTATAATCTTACAATGACGAATTGATTTCATGGCTGAAGATCACCTTGCAGCATTTATTTTCGATTCTTGCAAAACGTTTTCTTCAATTTGTGATTGTTTTCGGAGATGTAGTTCGGTAGAAAAATACTACCCTATACTGCTTCCTTAACAGAGGATAAATACCTACGTAAAATTATATCAGCGAGCAAAATCACGACCCAGTGAAAACTCGACATTTAAAGTGCTAGAAATCACGATAATGATATGTAGTAGCTATTCTCTTATTCTATAGGTGGGGTCCAGCAAATTCTACCTTGATTCTATTACGAACACGAAAAATTTTATCGCGGTATCGTTACAAGTCATCTTGCATAAATGTGATGATATTTGTAATTTTACAGTCCTTGCTCTTGCATGAGGTACAACTACGATGCCAAACGGTGCCAACCACCTTTCGTAGTTTAGTGCCTGTCCCAAATGACGAGGCGATTTGTGTTTTAAGCCTTCTATTGTCGACAAATTCTGTTCTTTACCCTAATAGCTAGTTCACTTCTGTAAGAAAATAATCAACAGGTCGGAGGCAAGTACGGAGGGATAGAGCAAGAAAAGAATTTACAGAGCATGACATTTCCCTAAGCTAATTCGTTTGTTCAGATCAGAGTAATTAAACTCAAGGATTTTCAAACCAATTATGATGTCTTAAGCTTAAAAGGATAACTCGAAGATTGTCACACAAAGTAAATTGACCCGGCCTGCAAGGGTGTTCAGAATAGTCTAGAATTAAGTCTAAAAAGCTTTTTAAAAAGCGACCCTATACAATTAAACAAATCGTTGTGATCGACCTTAAGAGAGAAACAGTGCCTACATGAATTGGAGGTGAAGATTCACAACACATATCAACACCTTTCTGAAACGTTATTTAAAGAGGCATACTAAATTTTGCTTCATTGGAAAATGGGATGGCCTTCTCTGGAAGCCTTTAACACTTTGCAAGGATTAGCGTGGCAACCAAATTGTTGAGAGATTCTCGCTTTAAACAACTCAATCTCAGTAACGATAAATGCTAGTGATCTAAGCCTTGAGATAGTTACTGATGCAGTAATTCATAATTTCGTCTTCTCATGTCATTTCTATCAACATTAAACAATCAAGATAGAATCAATTACGGGGAAAAAGTGGCACTTCTAAATTTTCCCATATAGCATACTAAAGAAACTCTAGCAATATCTACGGCAAACTCACCGTTTGTGAACTCATACGTGCCCAAAACCGGGTCAAATCACATTGCAAACATCTCTTCCACTGAATCACTACGTCAACTTTCATTTAAACTTAAATGTCATCTCTACTACAACAACACATATTACTGGTTGTGGAAATCAAGTTGTTAGTGAATTTATAACCTTACAGGATGGCATTCCGTGAGCAAGAGTGAAACATGCCGTTTTAACAAAAATATTTTTAAAACATAGCAGTACTAATAATAATACTTGAGTGATTTACTCTCATAACATTGGCAAAGTTTATAAACAAAAGGGAAAAATTGAAAATTGCAGTCGGAATATCGAAATTGCCTTCGTGTCAATATATGGGATTGTGTCTAGCTTATTTCCAATGCCAGTTGGTCTCAGACAGGACAGTATTTGGCCGCCATTGCTTGTCCCATTA